>PVIY010049392.1:0-16754 GCA_004026745.1 Myrmecophaga tridactyla | reverse complement strand
GGCTGGAGAGAGAGAGGCCACATCTGAGCAACAAAAGAGGTTCTCTTGGGGGTGACTCTTAGGTCTAATTTTAAGTAGGCTTGACTTATCCTTTGAGGGATTAAGTTTCATTTGAACAAACCCTAAGATTGGTGGCTCAGCCTATTGCTTTTGTTGTCCCCACTGCTTGTGAGAATATCAAGAATTCTCCACTTGGGGAAGTTGAATTTTCCCCCTTTCTCTCCATTCCCCCAAGGGGACTTTGCAAATGCTTTCTACTCACTGTTCAAATTACTCTGGGATTTATTGGGACATCACTCTGGACAAACCTACAAAATCTTATGCCCTACTCAAATTCCATGTACTCATGGTGTTCAATTAAGCTGTCCACATAAGTTATATCAGGAACTGCACTAGTCAAAATATAAATTTTGTACCAAATAAACATTTTTTGCTTTAGCCTCACACATAAGTTAAAATTTTAAAATATTAATTACCATCTATTTTCAACACCCAGCAGTAATGACATTCCTTTGTTCTTCCTCATGCAAAAACATTTTTAAATTTGTACATTTAGTCACTATCATGACATACTCTAGGCATTCCTAGATTATACCATCTCAGTCTTTATCATTTTTTTTTCTTTCTGATTTTATTTGTGCCCCCAGCCCTCCTCCCTCTATCATTCTCACATTCAGCTTCATTCAGTGTTCTAACATAATTGTATTACAGTTAGGTAGTATTGTGCTGTCCATGTCTGAGTTTTTACAATCAGTCTTGTTGCACAATCTGTATCTCCTTCAGCTCCAATTACCCAATATCTTACCCTATTTCTATCTCCTGATGGTCTCTGTTACCAGTGAAATTCTCCAAGTTTATTCAGTAATGTCAGTTTATATCAGTGAGACCATACAGTATTTGTTCTTTTTGTTTTTGGCTAATCTCAGTCAGCATAATGTCCTTAAGGTCCATCCATGTTGTTACATATGAAGAAGAAACATTTTAACCAAGCCAACAAATTCAAGCTGAAGGCCACAGACCTGTGGTCTTATAAACTTAATTTATATAAGTTTTAGAGTTTAGTCTCCAAAAGAATCCTTCAAGATAGGTAATGTTGAAGCCATATTATAGATAAGGAAACTGGTACTTATGAATTTCCAGTCCTCAGCAAGACTACACAGCTTTATGTGGTCAAGCCAGCAATAGAAGGCTGTGCTTATTTTAACCACCTTGGACCCTAAATAGGGTTGACATAGCACATAACTCTTTGGGAAGAGCTCTCTTAATGCACCAAGGTGGAGTAGCAAGCCCTTATAATAGATTGTTTCCTTTTTATTGACTTGAAAGAAAATGCAACTGGGAAAATACAGTACATTAGTAGGTTTTATGGGTAACTAATAGTTTGTTGGGCTCACTATAATATCTAGAATTACACCAAGTGATCAATAGATTGCAAGAAAGAGAAAATATGCTTCATCGCTAGAAAATGAAATCCTTCCTAAAAGATTAAAAAAAAATTATCGAAGATTAATTTGAAAGGTCAAGGTAAACAAGCTCATTAGTGGGTGAGTTAAAATGCAGCCTAATCCTTCCTTTTTTTCAGATGAATAAATCATTTAGCTAAGTGATTCCCTTCATTGGTAGCCAGGGGCTTTTCTAGCTAAGGCAGGGATCTGATGTAGCCCCACATGCTAGAGATCAGTGGAGAAGAGCATGGGCTAAGGAGCCAGAGGTCAAATCCTAGTTCTGCTTTCTTCATTGGCTCGGTAACTTTGACTGTATAATACAACCTCTTGTATGACAGTTTTCTTAACTTTAGAAAATGAAGTTAAGACCTATCTCACAGAACTGCTAAGACAATTACATGTACCACATTAAGGTACAATTTCAAGTAGGTAATTAAGCTCTCAAAAACATGTGCTATTTTTATCTTCTAAAGTAGAGGTCTGCAAACTTTTGCTATAAAGGGCCAGATAATAAGTATTTTAGGCTTTGCAGGCTATAAGTCATAGTCATAATTATGAAAATCTACTGTTACAGTATGAAAGCAGCCATAGTCAATACATAAATAATTGTGCATACCTGTTCTAATAAAATTTTATTTACCTAAGTAGGCAGCCAGCCAGAATTGACCAAATAGTGTGTTGACCCGTTTTCTAACCCAAGCTATGTAGGAATACACATTCCACCCTGATCATAGGTCATCCAAGGATGAAAAATAATTGCCATGAGGTATAGTGTTTATTATGGAGCAGGACTAAACTCAATTCTATACTGAGAACAAAAGGATTGAGTTGTCCACAGTGAAATCGTTCCTAAATCAGGATCATCAGGAGGTTTAAAAATATAAATTCTAAGACCCCACCTAGTACTACCAAATCAAGTATCAGGTGATGACGCCCGGGAATCTCTATTTTCTTGGGCACCTCTCATGTATAGAACCTGGCCTTGAATCTTTAGGGATTTAGTATGGCAGCCACCAAAGGCAAAAAATGGGACCCAACTGCCATATAGACCTGGCTTGAAGATATTGAGGTTCAGTTCCAGACCACTGCTATAAAGTGAATTTCTCAGTAAAGTGAATCACGCAAATTTTCTGATGTCCCAGTTCATATAAAAGTTATGTTTTCACTAAACTGTAATCTATTAGGTGTTCAACGATATCATGTCTGAAACAACAACAACAAAAAACAATGTACAATGTATTCTGCTGCTGCTTTTTCAACTGATTTGATGGAATACTTTAAATCCTTTGCTGTCTTTAAAAAAATGTTTGTAACATCTTCACCACGAATAGATTCTACCTTAAGAAATCACTTCCTTTGTTCCTCCATAAGAAGCAGCATCCACTCAAATTTTATCATGAGATTTCAGCAATTCAGTCACATCTTCAGGCTCTACTTCTAATTCTAGTTCTCTGGCTATTTCCACATCTGCAGTGATTTCCTCCACTGAAGTCTTGAACCCTTCAAGTCATCCATGAGAGTGGGGATCCACTTCTTCCCAACTCCTATTGATGTTAATATTTTGACCTCCTCCCATGAATCACGAATATTCTTAACGGCATCAAGAATGGGAACACTTTCCAGAAAATTTTCAATTTACTTTGCCCAGGTTCATCAAAGGAACCATGATCTGTGGTAGCTATAGCTTTACAAAATGTATTTCTTACATAATAAGAGTTGAAAGTTAAAATGACTCCTTGACCCATGGGCTGCAGAATGGATGTTGTGTTAGCAGACATGAACACATCAGAGCTTTTGGGGGCCCAGATGCATCGTCAATGAGCAGTTATACTTTGAGAGGAATTTTTTTCTGAGCAGCAGGCCTCAACAGTCATCTTAAACCACGTTTTAAACAGACGTGTTGTCATCCAGGCTTTGTTGTTCCATTTACAGCGCACCGGCAGGGTAGATTTAGTATAATTCTTAAGGGCCCTAGGATTTTCAGAATGGTAAATGAGTATTGGCTTCAACTTAAAACACCAGCTGTACTAGCTCCTAACAAGAGAGACAGCCTGTTCTTTGAAACTTTGAAGCCAGGCATTGCCTTCTTCTTTCTAGCTATGAAAGCCCTGGATGGCATCTTCTTCCAATGAAAGGTTATTTCATTTACATTTAAAACTTGTTGTTTAGTGTAATCACCTTTATCCATTATCTTAGGTAGATCTTCTGTATTACTTCCTGCAGCTACTACATCAACACTTGCTGCTTCAACTTGCACTTTCAGGTTATGGAGATGGCTTCTTTCCTTAAACCTCATCAACCAACTTCTGCTAGTTCAAACTTTTCTTCTGCAGCTTCATGGAATTGAAGAGAGTTAGGGTCTTGCTCTTAATTAGGCATTGGTTTAAGGAAATATTATGGCTAGTTTGATCGTCTTTCCTGACCACTAAAATTGTCTCCATATTAGCAATAAGGCTGTTTCAGTTTCTTATCATTTGTGTGTTCACCGGAGGAGCACATTTAATTCCCTCAAGAATTTTTCCTTTGCACTCACAACTTGGGTAATTGTTTGACACAAGAGGCCTTTGGCATTCAACATACCTTCCTTGCTAAGCTTAATCACTTCTAGCTTTTGATTTAAAGTGAGAAACATGCAATTCTTCCTTTCACATGAACAGTTAAGAGGCTGCTGTAGGGTTATTAATTGCCTAATTTCTATATTGTTGTGTCTCAAGAAATAGGGAAGCCTAAGGAGAGGGAGAGAAATGGGGGCCCTGCCGACTGGTGGAGCAGTCGGAAAATACACGACACGCATCAATTTTTTGCTGTCTTATACAGGCACGACTCGTGGTGCCCCAAAACAATTACAATAGTTACATCAAAGATCACTGATGACAGATCACCAAAACAGATATAATAATAATGAAAAAGTTTGAAATAATGTGAGAATTAGCCAACTGTGACACAGAGACATGGAGTGAGCACAAGCTGCTGCAAAATGGCTCTGATAGACTAGCTGGATGCAAGGTTGCTACAAACCTCCAATTAGTAAAAATCCCAGTATCTGTGAAGCACAATAAAGTGAAGCACTATAGAGTGAGGTATGCCTGTATTTTCCAAACTTAACTTTCAAAAGTCTACTAGAAAGAATCTTTGATCCCTTCTTGGGGATAAATCTGTCTTGAACAACATCTAGGACCCTGTGGTGAGCCCTGGAAGTGTCATCAGGTCTTTTCTTTTAACATATCCACATTCATCCGGTGGGTAGATGGGGCACTAACATACCTGAGACCATGAGCCCCTGGAGGAAATCCCAACGTGGGCACAATGCGTGTCAGTTGTGGAAGAACACCAACATTGCAAACTCCTCATTAAAAAACTAACAAAATGAAATTTAACTATGTTCAATGGTCCCCTGGAAAGATGTCGATTAGGTTTTTGACACTGTGCCAAAAGCAAAGTCATTTTGGAATTTTTCCTCTGTCCATAATCCTTCTCCTCCCGCCCCCCACAACCAACCCTTTCTGGGGTTTCTTGCCTCACTGTTGGTGTGAACCGTGCTTCAGATTGCTTTTCAGATCTCTAGGTCTTTACATACCTATTTCCTTTGTAAGTATGTTTCTGTCACCCAGTTTACTGTTTTTTATATATTGGATTTTTGGGGAGGGGGTGTGTATGGTCCAGGAAACGAATATATATTGGATTTTAAATAAATATTTGTTTAATGTTCAGACTGATTAATCAGCCTGTCACTTTGCTACTGGGGACAGTCAGAGTCAAAGCTAAACTGGTATCCGAAACAAAATGTGGAGGGCAAGAGATATCTTGTTATCCTTGAATTCGCAAAATTGCATCATCTTGGATTAGTTTCAATCAGACAGAGCAAGAAGATTTTCCCATCTATCTTGGAAACCGATTTAAATTTGGAGAACTATTTGGGTCCTCCTTTCTATTGCTGTGGTACTCCAGAATAACCGACTACTGAGTATCTACAAGATTTTTTTTCCCTTCAATTTATAGGAATTAAATTTTTTAAAGTATTTTAAAATCTCTTAGATCAAAAAATTCTTTGTGGCTCAAGTGAGCGCTTCTACTGAGGACAAAAGTGACATTAACCCAACCATAAATCCCTTAGCCTTATGATTTTAATGGAGCAAAGAAAACTGATTTATTAATAAAGTACACTGTTGAAAGAGAATCTTTGTGGAATTTCAGACTGTGCAACGCATCCATTTTTATTGGCTTCACTTTGTTATGCTTTCAGAGCTATTTATAATGTTATTTCACTGAAAATTCCTTTCCATATTGTCATTTGTCTTCCATCTCCAGAAAGCTTCCCATCCAAATTGAAAAAAAAAAGTTAGTGTTTCTACTTTCCTCTGCACCTCCTAATGTCTATTGAAAGTGGCATCTCCTGGGAATGGGTCCATCTCTTATCCATGTCTGAAGTTTCTCCTGCTCCTAGCAGGGAAGAAAATGAACTTCCTCTCAAAGATTTTGCTCCAGGAAACAGACCTGAGGCAAACGCTCCCACTCCCTTCCTATCCAGAAGCTATGTACTTTCACATTCTTTCTTTTTACCAAAAATAATGTGAGAATCACAGCCATGCTTATGGGCTTGGGCTTGTGCGGTCATGCGCCATGCTCAGAAGGGTCCTGCTGTTGCCAAGTTAAAATTCTTAATAATTTTTGAACAGTGGACCCACGTTTCATTTTGCATGGGGCCTGTCCTAGTGAGAAAACCAATATGTTAGTGCACTGAATGTTTTTCTCTACATGACAAAATGTCAAAAATGTACTTGGAATTCTTACTATGAGTGCAGTTCCATGCGTGGGTTTCATGCCTAAGCAACCCTGCAAGTACTATTATTATTCCCATTTTAAAGATGGGTAATGTGAGGCAAAAAGAGAGTTAATGAAAACTATGTCACAGCTACCTTACAAGGAAGGTGGTTTTTAAATTTCACTTTGTTTGCAAAGACTAACAGCTCACTGTCAGTCTCACTTTGAAGTCAATAACTTAAGCATTTAACTAAACTCCCATTCAACTACTTGTTTTCAGATGGTCTGAAAGGTATAAGAACACTGCATTGAGGGGACCAAGTGGATTAAGATTCTCTCTCTCAACATTAATCCTCCATCTCTATCTCATTCCTGGGTTTGTGCCTACTCCAGGCTGGAAGATTATTGCTTCTTAAACACTTTCACAAAAAACCCTTAAGATTCTTTTTTTTTTTTCCTTCTGTATTTACAATGTTATGGAAAGGCCATTAAAATAGTATATTTGATATATTTTGCTTCTCTGTATTCAATATGCATTTTTCTTACCTCTCACAATATTATCTCTCAATTTTCATTGGAGGACCACCCCCACCCCTGTTCTTGTTAATCTAGTGCAGTTGCCCCACCCCAACCCCAGACAATCAACGTCTTCTATGCCTTTAACATAGAAGTTGAACTGCGTTCTCCAAAAAGATATCTTGAAGTCCTAACCTCTCATCTGTGACTGTAACCTTATTTGGAAATAGACTATGTAAAGATGGATTAGTTAAGGTGACGCCAACCTGTATTGGGGTGGGCCTTAATCCTATATGACTGGTGTCCTTATAAGAATAGAAAAATCTGTACACAGAGACATAGAAGAGGAAAGAGGGCCATATGAAGAGAGGCAGGACTGGAGTAATGGATTTATCCTACAAGCTAAGGAATGCCTGGGGCCACCAGAAGCCAGGAGCGTGGTATGGAACAGATTCTTCCCTACAGATTTCAGAGGGAGCATGGCCCTGTCAACACTTTGATTTCAGACTTCTAGTCTCCACAACTGTGGGAGAATACATTTTTGTTGTTTTAAGCTGCCCAGTTTGTTATGGCAGCCCCAGGAAACAAACCCAGACACTATCAATCCAGATGATTTTCATGATTGGTTGATTCAGGGATGGGAAACTTGGTGGGAAATACTGGAAAAGGGAAGCATTTTTTTTTCTGCTGAGCTAGAAAATGTTAAAATAAGGGTTTCTTGAGCCTCCAAATTCAACCAGAGCTAAGAGATGGAGGAGAAATATTTGCTGGACAATTTGATTTCATGACCTAAGAAAATTCCTTTTTCGTTGATGTGACCTTCAGTTGGGTTTCTGTCACTTGTAACTAAATGAGCTCTGATTAGCACAAATGGCAATGGTACATGTCAAAGGAAAACAAAGTTTTCCCAACATGAATGGAGAGGCTAGCTAATCTAAACATTCATATTCTCTCAACTTGGATTTCTTCTTTAGATGGGAATAAATATGTGCTGGAGTTAAGAGTCAGACATTTTGTGAGTTAGAAAAATCTCCAACTAAGAGAGCATGAGTAGCAAATGCAATAATTTTTCTTCCTTGTTTTACTGTTTAGCACAATAACTGCTACTTTTTCCCCTAAAAGTAGTGTAGAATTTGCTAGTTTTTGAGGAAAGGTATCTACATGCTCCATAAAGACAGGGTCTAAGTTGCCATAAGTCACTCTCGTTTCTGAGTTGCCTGGCAGGGTCACCAGTATATTGCAGGGCATCAAAAAATTTGCCTACTGTGTGAAAGGTCTATCAGAATTTCCTTTCTACAGTCAGAAGTACAATCATTGTCATTCATGGACTGAGCCAGTTCTTCCATTAAATATTAGTCTGCATTTGGACTAAGCAAATAAAGTCAGCCAGACCCATTTCCTCTAAATCGTCTCAACGGTATGAGTGAACACCAGGAATTGAAACTGCAAATAGTATCTGGGGGACTTTAAAACAAAATTACAAGAATTTTCTTGCATTTATATTTATCAGAAAAGACTTTGCTCTGGGTACTTCAGTTTTCAGACTGTCAAATATAAAGATTCTATACTCAAAATAAATATGGAAAAATCTAAGAAAGGCATCTGCCTTTCACAGTGCTACAGTGAAAAAACTTTTGCACACGTGCCATTTTTGGTGACTTTACACATATTTACCTATGATCACATGGCTAGTTTTGTCAGCCCCAGGAACGAAGAGGGAGGAGTTTGACTCTCTCCACTTTCTAAGTGCAGTGTTGGCAGAGCGTACAGACCATCACACGGATTATTTTTTTTCTTTGGGGTGACTGTACATTAGTTGTCTATATGCTTAAACCTGTAGGAAGACAGCCCATTCTTCACTTTACTATATAGAGCTCAATCATTTAAAGAAGTATGGCACCCTAATAGATATTCCCAGGAAACAGTGGGTCATCTTTTAGGACTCATAATTTCTTCCCAGCAACACTGTTCTAAGATCATCTAACGTACTGGTTGATGCCCTAGAGAACAGGTTTGAGTTTGGTACTTCAACTCTTTTATTTCCTATCTGTTCTGTCCTTGGCTGTTACTTAGTGCCTCTGACTCTCATTTTTCCCTCCTATAAAATGGAAATAATGACACAGCTCTTGCTGAGGAGTTGCATAAATTAGAGATAAAGTAACACATTCCATTTGGTCTGGTTTGAGGCACATGAGGGTGGTTTATTTACGTCATGTCCCATGAATGTCCATGAACTACCTGGCACACTCTCTTATTCCAAGGATCCCCCTGCTCCTTTAGAACAAGTGAAAGAACATGAGCTTGACAGTCAGACATGGTAGACTTAAATCACAGTTACACTTCTCATAGATAGAGTTGCCAGATTTAGCAAATAAAAGTGCAGGGTATTCGGTTAAACTGGAATTTCAGATAAACAAACAATTCTTTCCGTGTACGTCCCAAATATTGCATGGGACATACTTGTGTGCATGTGTATATATATATATATATATATATTGTTTTTTTTAAATCTGAAATTCAAATCTAATGGACACCCTGTATTTTATCTGGCAAGCATACTCATAGACTATGTGACCTTGGGCAGTATTTAATATCCTCAATGTTATCATTTGTAAGATAAATAATAAAGCAATTACTGAGCATGTATCATGTCATTTTCAAATCACTTTATCCTTAAAAAAACTTTGTGGCTTATTTTATTATTCCTATTTTACAGATGACAAATTTGAGACCCAGAGAGCTAAGTAACTTACCTATGTTGACATAGTAAGTGGTTGAAGAAGTTTTGAACCCTGCCTGACTCAAGAGTCCCCACTCTTAATCACTGTGTCCTACTGACTCTATAAAATACAATGATACTTCCATCAAATATTGAATCCATGTGAGAAAATCATATAATATACACTAGTGTAATTCTAATAAATCTGAGGTTCCCACATAGCTCAGTCTCAGGGAATCAAATGTGAAGACCCACAGATTAACTGCCAAGAAGAATTTAAAAGAAATTCCATTAAAGATAGCCCAAATATTTAATCTTAAGCGTACTTATCAAAATTCTCTTCCCTTTCTTGCCATTTATATCCTGCAACTCCTCAGGGGTTTCTCTCCTCAATATTTCCTATTAAAAAATTCTTCTGCACTCCTAGACTGTGACTTATTTTTCCTCTTCTTTGCCTATTTTCTCTTTCTCAACCCTTTATTATGTAGATTCCATTTGGCCTCATCCTAGAAGAAAGAGTCCATATTCTTTAGAAGAAAGGAGGAGGACAGTGGGGCGGACAATTTCAAAATTCTCTTTGGTAGGCTGGGAGAGTTGCTCAATTATGCATATTCCCATGTCAATAATTTTTTGTCCCTTTACACTAGACAATCATTAAATGCTAATTCCTTCTCCTTTCCCCTGCACTAGCCCATGTTTTGCCCATTATTCTTTGCCCCATGGTTCCACTTTCACAATGTAGTGAACGGCTTGACAGGTACCACGGCACTTGGAAAGAGAAGGGAATTGCAGTCCATGGATGGTGCCTGGGATTAGTGGATTAGACTGATGAGAAGAGTAAGAAAAAGTTCAGAGAATAGAGGTACTTCACAAAGATTTCAAGAGAATATGTTTCCAGTGAACCAAGGGGCAACAAAAAGACAAAGTGGAAATATAGTCCAAGAAAACGCCCTTCTTAAGTAGGAAACTGCTGCAAACCCAGATGATCTATCACTAGGTTTCAAAGGCTGCTGGGTTCCTCTGTGAGATAACAAGGTAGATATCCAAGGAATCTACTTGTGGGCAACTGATCGATACTACCTTCCTGACTGTTATTCAATAACATAGCCAATGCTTGGAAGTCTCTGCCTGGGGTGGATACATGTTCTAATGACATCTCATTCTAGGGCACCCTTGGAATATCCTTTCATTTCACCTCAGCCCTTAATTCCCCATCAAAAAATAGTTTTGAGTCTTGACTGTTATAAGCTTTTTTTTTCTTAAAAAATGAGATCTAGGGTAAACTTTTGTTAATCAAGGGGAACATTAAGATGAACTCTTACACTGCTTCTTTAATTACTTTTGAAAGCTAGTAGGTAATTCCTTATGTTGTTTCATTACTTTATTAGTAGAGGTTTTCTTCATTTCCTTCCGTTGTAGGGATAAGTCACAGTCAGCAAATCTTCTTAGCCAATGGAAAATAAAATAAAAGATTCCAACTATTTTGAGATAAATGAGAGGATACAATCTCATTTTATTCTCAAACCCACTTCAGGGTTATTCTACTCTTCTCATTTTGCAGTTGAAGAAACGGTGGCTGTGATGTTTAGGTTCATGTGTCAACTTGGCCAGGGTTGATGCCCAGTTGTCTGGTCAAGCAAGCACTGGCCTGTTGATGTAAGAACACTTCATGGCTGGTTAATAAACCAGAAGGCAGGTTTATTAAATCATCAGTCAATTGATTCCATCTATGGTCAACTAAGAGGAGTGTCTTCTGTAAGGAGATAGTCCGATCAGCTGGGTTTAAGTCAATCAGTTGGAGACTTTTAAGGGAGAGATGATGATTTCAGCAGTCAGAAAAGAGAACTTTTGTCTCTACTTCAGCCAGCCAGCCTCTCTTGCAGAATTCATCAAACACCTTCATCACTGCTGACAGCCTGCTGCCTGCCTTAAAGAAATTAGACTCATGCAACCCCACAGTTTCATGCATCCTCACATTTGTGCCAGACAATTTTATAAAATCTCATATTTGTGTGAGCCACGGTGGCTCAGTGGCAGAATTCTTGCCTGCCATGTTGAAGACCCTGGTTTAAACCCAGTGCCTGCCCATGCAAAAAAATAAAAATCTCATATTTACAGATTTTTCCTGTTGGTTCTATTTCACTAGAGAACCCTTACACTAATACAGTTTGGTACCCAGAGTGGGGTGGTTCTTGAGAAACAGAATTTAAAAAATTGATTTTTGCACCTGCTTTTCTATTCTGATTAGATTCAAAGGCACTAATGACTCTATTTCCAATAATCAAGATAATAATCAAAGACACTGTTAGTCCATGTCATGAGCTGGCAATACAGATATACAAAATAGCACCTTTTGATTTCCCTAATGATACTATTGTATGAAGTAAGGCTTTGGGTGACAGAGTTTTTGACACCTTAACAGAGTTTTGTGGAATAAGAGATATAATGATGTTGGCCAGTTGTTCTTAGAAATGCTGAGTACAGTTATGAAAGAAAAGGATGAGGTGAAGGCTTCAAATTTGGCAACTTAAATGTCACGTGAGGGATGTGAAAGTTTCTATTTGTGCCCTGAAAGAAAATCTTATTTCCTGTGGCCACAGACTTGAGATCTCTGAAAACCAGACCCAAAGTCTCATTGTGCAAGTAGCAGATTTACAATTTAAACTAAATTTTTAACCTTGCAGGGTATTTGCTGTTAAAGACTTTGCTTGGAAAAGAATGGGATCCTGAAACTTGGGCTGGGGACATATGGGTTGATAATGGTGGTGGGGAAATTGGAACCCTGATTCTGCTGAGTCTTTGCTAGATAAACCTGTAATAGTATGCCTTGAGGCAACAGCTGCCCAACATTCAGTCTGCCCAAGAAAATAGCCACCCAATCTCTAGCCTGCCTTGAGGAGACAGCCTCCCAACATTCAATCTACCCTGAGGAGTCTACCATCCAACCTTCACGTAAAGAGATTAACCCTTCAGTGCCTGCTAAACTTGTAACCACCTCCCCTTGGGAAAAAGACTTTACTCTTCTGTCTGGAGAGATTAATCCTGTTTCATAAATGAAACTGCAACAGAATGCCCTGAAGTAATTGGCTTGAAAGACGCTGCTAATTATTTTCATGATCCACCTCTGTTACCCCTCTTTTCTTCAAGACCTATAACTAGACTAAAGTCCCAATAGGCCCCAAAATGTGAGGTACAAAGTGTAACCCATGAGGAGGTATGCTACACTCCAAAAAAACAGTATGAGTTTTCCAATTTATATAGACAGAAATCAGGAGAATGTGTGTGGGAATGGATATTAAGGAAGTGGGAAAATAATGGAAGGAATATAAAGTTGGATCAGACTGAATTTATTGATGGGCTCACTAAACAGAGATTCTGCATTCAATGTTGTAGCATGAGGGGCTAGAAAGGGCAATAACAATTTGTTTGGATGGTTGGCTGAAACATGGATCGAAAGGTGGCCAACATAACCTGAGATTGAAATACCAGAAGTGCCCTGTATAATGTAGATGAGGGGATCCAAAGGCTTAGAGAAACTGAAATGTTATAGTAGATTTATCATTCCTGTGCATGCACCCCAGGAATGTCCAGAAGATATATCTTCCACCAGGACTTTGAGGACGAAATTTGTAAGACTAGCTGCATTGTCCCTCAAGAGTGCTATAGTTACCCTTTCCTGTAGGTCAGATATTACTTGTGGGAACTGCTGTCACTGAGCTGGAATCCTTAAACACAATGGGGATGATTGGATCCTGAGTTGGCAGAAGCCACTTGACAGCACTTAATTGCCAAAGAAAAGGCGGGTATGGCTATCATAATGGACAGCTGACTCAAAGCAGCAGTCAAAATAATCTGACTTACAGGGACCTATGGTGTTGATTAGTAAATCATGGAGTACCTAGAAGTAAAAAAGATAGGCAGTCTACTAAATTCTTGTTTGATCTTTACAAGCAGAAGAGTTCCAGGTCAAATGAACAAAAGTCTAAGTTGAACTACAAAAACAGAGAGTCACAGCCCCTTAATCAATTCCTAGATTTGAGACAGTTTACAGACCCAGAGCCCCTTGAATGAGTGGAAGGCCAGCTACCCTTCGGGAGTGACCCCTTTACACTGCCCAAAATTTATACTGTTAACCTTCCTTCCAGCCTTCCCCAATGAGACTGATAGTCTTTTACCAGGGTAACTGTGCACTGGGGAAAAGGAAATGGTCACATATTTTGGGGATTACTAGACACTGGCTCAGAAGTGACATTAATTCCAGGAGACCCAAAATGTCACTCTGGCTCACCAATCTGAGTAGGGGCTTATGGAGCTCAGGTTCATCTCACAGTGGGTTCAGTGGGTCTCCAGACTCATTCAGCAGTTATTTCCCCAGTTCTGGAATGCATAATTGGAATAGACATACTGAACAACTTATAGAATCCCCACACTGGTCCCCCAAATTGTGAAGTGAGGGCTATCATGGTAGGAAAGGCCAAGTGGAAGCCACTAGAACTGTCCCTAACTAGCAAAATAGTAAATCAGAAGCAATACCGAATCCCTGGAGGGACTGCAGAGATTAGTGCTACTCTTAAGGACTTGAAGTATGCAGGGTGATGGTGATAATACCCACCACACCCCCATTCAACTCTATTTGGCCTATGCAGAAAACAAATGGGTCTTGGAGGATGTTTTAATTTGCTAATGCTGCCAGAAAGCAATATACTAGAAATGGAATGGCTTTTATAAATGGGATATATTGTTACATGTTTACAGTTTTAAGGTCATAAAAATGTCCAAACTGAGGCATCCAGAAAAAGATACCTTGATTTAAAGAAAGCCCAGTGTCTGTCACATGGGAAGACGTATGGCTAGCATCTGCTGGTCCTTGTTCCTGTTTCCATTGCTTCCAACTCCTGATTCCTGTGGCTTCCTCTCTAAGCATCTGGGGATCTCACTTAGCTGCTCTGGAGCAAAACTCTGGGTTTTGGCTTGCTTAGTATCTCATGGGAAGGCACATGGTGATGTCTGCTGGGCTTTGCATCTCCAAACGTCCATATCAAGGCCTCTGCTCTCTATGTCAGCCTCCAAGCATCTCCAAATGTCTGCATCTCTGTTGGTTCTGAAGCAATGGCATTTTCTCCAAAATGCCTACCCTTTTCAGGGACTCCAGTAGACTAATAAGGGCCCACCTTGAATGGTCAGAGTCATATCTCCATCAGATTGAAAAGGTCACAGCCACAACTGGGTGTGTCACATCTCCATGGAAGTAACCTAATCAAAAGGACACACCCACATTTGAATGGGTCAATCTCCTTGGAAACAATCTAATCAAGGGTTCTACCTTAAACAATAGGTCTGACCCTACAAAATTAGATCAGGATAGAAAGAAAATGGATTTTCTGGGGGTACATAACATCTTTCAACCAGAACAGAGGATGACAGTAGATTATCATAAACATAAGCAGGTGGTGACTCCAATTGCAGCTGCTGTTCCAGACATGGTATCATTGCTTGAACAAACCCAACCTATCCCCTGGTACCTGGTATGCAGCTACTGATCTGGCAAATTTTTTTTTTCTCAATAGCTGCTATTAAGGACCACCAGAAACAATTTGCTTACAGCTGGCAAGTCTGGTAGTATACCTTCACTGTTCTACATCAGGGGTATATCAACTCTCCAGCCCTGTGTCATAATCTTGTCCACAGGGACCTTGATCATTTCTTCATCTTAAAGATATCACATTAGCTCATTATATTGATGTATCATGTTAAATGGACCTAGTGAAGGAAAAGTAGAAAGTACTCTAGACATATTGGTAAAGAAGTTGTGTGTCAGAGGTTGGGAGATAAATCCAACAAAAATTCCTCATTTGGGTGTTGTGTTAGTTTGCTACCTGCTGGAATGTGATAAACGAGAACTAGAACAGCTTTTTAAAAAGGGTAATTTAATAAGTTACAAGTTTACAGTTCTAAGCCTGTGGAAATATCCAAACTAAGGCATCCAGGGAAAGATTCCTTAATTCAAGGAAGGCTGATGTATCTGCAACACCTCTGTCACCTGGGAAGGTACACTGGTCCGTTGCTCCTGGGTTCTGTTGCTTTCAGCCTCTGTTCCTGTGGAGGTGCCTCACTTTATTTCTCCAGAGCTGGCTTTCATCTCTTGGCTTCCCTTGGCTCTCTCCAGGTTCTGGCTTGCTTAACATCTCATGGTGATGTCTGCTGGGCTCCAAGCATCTCGAACATCTGTGTCTCTGTTCTCCATGTGTCTGCATCTGTGTCAGCTCTGCTGTAAAGTTTCTGTTGGCTCTGTGCTGTTTGCCATTTCTCTAGGCTCTGTTCTTTTCTGACTCTCCAGAAATGTCTCCTCTTTTAAAGGATTCTGGTAATTTAATCAAGACCCACCTGGAATGGTTGGGGGTCACATCTCCACCTAATCAAAGGTCACACACACAATTGGGCATGTCATATCTCCATGAAGATAATCTAATCAAAAGAGTCCAAATTATGGTATTGAATCAGAATTAAAAGAAATGGCTGCCCTCACAAGATTGAATCAGGATTAAAACATGGCTTTACTGGGGTACATAATATTTTCAAGCCAAGAGAGGTGTGCTATTCCAGCCCGTTTACCAAGTGACCAGAAAAGTTGCTAGTTTTGAGTGGGGACCAGAACAAGAAGACAGGTCTAGGCTGCTATGCAAGTTGCTGTGCTGGTTGGGCCATATGATCCAACAGATCCAATGGTGCTGGAAGTGTCAGTGGCAAATAGAGATACTGTTTTGAGCCTTTGGCAGGCCCCTATAGAAGAATCACAATGCAGGTCCTTAGGATTTTGGAATAAAGCCTTACCATCCTCCTCAGATAACTACTCTACTTTTGAAAAACAGTTTTTGGCCTGTTACTGGGCCTTAGTAGAGACTGAACATTAACCATATTTCACCAAGGTACCATAAAACCTGAGTTGCTTATCATGAGCTGGGTGTTGTATGACACACTAAACCATAAAGTTCGGTGTGCACAGCTTCACTCCTTCATAGAATGGACATGGCATATACAAGATAGGGCTCAAACAAAACTTGTGAAAGCACAAGTTGCATGAGGAAGTGGCCCATATGCCCATGGCCCTATCCCTGTACGTTACCTTCTCTTTCCCAGATCAGAGTTATGGCCTCTTGGTGAGTTCCCTATAATCAGTTGGCTGAGGAAGAGAAAACTTATGCTGGTTTACAGATGGTTCTGCACAATATGCAGGTGTGATGGTTTGAAAGGATGTATGTCATCTAGAAAAGCCATGTTTTAATCTAAATCCCATTTCATAAAGGCAGAATAAT
>PVIY010049391.1:0-16765 GCA_004026745.1 Myrmecophaga tridactyla | reverse complement strand
AGTTCTGGGGAGCTGAAGAAGGCTCCTTTCTATAAGATTTCAATCTGAATCTTTCTTACCAGACAGAACAACTTGGATCTTGTGAGAAGAAGAAACAGAGAAGCTGATGAAGGAAACACTTTATAAATGTTGAGGGAAGGAAGGATGAAATAGGATTATTTCTCCAGGAGGAGGAAAGGTATACAAATGAGGAAGCATTCAAGTTAGTATGTGGAAGCAGGGATTCAAATACGACTCTGCCATGTACTAGGTATGTAGCTTTGGGTGATTCATATAGTCACAGTTCTTTCAGCTGAGCATTGTTTCTTTAGTGGAACGGTGAGGATGGAGTACCTACTTCACAGGACTATTTTGAAGAACAAAGTAAACCACCTATGTGAAAATGCCTGCCACATAGGAAGTGCTCACTAAAGTTTTTGCAGAAATACACTGTTTCACAATTTGATTATGGTTTACCCTCAAAAGCATCTTCTAGACCAGAAAGGATATTGCTAAGAGTTCTCAGTTTTAGGAGAGGAGATAGTTTTAATGTAGAAGAGAAAAGAAAACAAAAAGCAGACTGTCCAAGTTTCAAGATGAAACTTCTTTCTGTGCCATCCATAGAACTTTAGAATACACACTACTAAGTTTGAAATTAGAGTAATACACTGAGGCGTACTATGAGAATCTTGATCCTAGAGTGTTCTAGTTGAACCCATGAGGACTGATTCATGATGTTACTTTCATCTCTTCTACTCTTCAGCTCTTTTGAGATTTGTGTTACAGAGTGAGTCTCTGTGGACTTTGGGCACGAAACATGATGCCTGATGATTGCTAGTGGCTGAGAAGTATATTGGCGAATGATGGTGTATACTTATGAATGAATGTTGGGCTGATACAAAAGCAATGAAGGTGTGAGGCATGCAACGATGTGAATGAGCAAATGGGACATTTCATGAGGCAAAATTAGCCAGAAACAAAATAACAACAATGGTATGGTCTCCTTTAGAAAATGCTGATAAGGAAGCAGGGGCCTAGCTAAATTGTAAGCTTATAGCAAACACATTAAGTCCATGGTGGTAATTATTATTTCTGGATTTTGAGAGGCTGATTTTATATATATATATATATATATATATATATATATATATATATATATATATATATATATATATATCCTGATATTTAGAGATAAGAATGCAGCCAATCAGGTTAGGGTTAAAGTAATTCAGAACACAGGGTAAAGAAGACATTGTCTATATTTTAGAACCACACATGCTCTTTGAGACCAAAGGAAGAAAGGTTTATTTGGTCTGGGGCTGAAATTTTCTGAGGCATATAATCTAATTCAACCTATCTGTATAACTCATTTGAACAATTGAAAGTCATGAAGACCAGAATAAGAAAGAGGTTCTTTAATCCTGTATAGCTTAATGTAATGTCTGGATATCCTAGGGTATATTAAACAGATAATCAAAAAGTATTGGCAAAGTTCCTTGAGGGATGGTAAACTTTACTATCAGGGAATCCCCTGGTATGTGTCAAACTTTAGGGACACCCAAATCAATAGTCCATGCCCTTGATCCTGAGGTTTGCTCTTGTGATGCTTATGTAGATAGTGGAGAAGCTTAGACTACCTGTAGGTATGCCTAAGAGTTACTTCTGGAGGACCTCTTTTGTTGCTCAGATGTGGCCTCACTCTCTCTAAGCCCAACTCTACAAGTGAAATCATTGCCCTCCCTCCTACATGGAACATGACATTCAGGGGTGAAAATCTCCCCTGCACTGGCACCATGGGGTCAACAATTCCATCTTGACCAAAAGTGAAAAGAAGTATAACTAAGAAAGTTTCAATGACAAAGAGAGTTCAAATAGATTTGAGAGTCTACTCTGGAGGTTGCTCTTACACAAGCTTCAGTTAGACATTGCTACCTATCATAACCTGCCAACCCCCAACCAGTACCATTCCAGTCAATCCTAAAGAACACCTAGGGCAATCTATAAGATGCCACAAGGTTTGCATGCACTGCAGTAACTTTCCAGAAACCTACATTCACCAGATGGGTCCCTGGTACATATAAGTCCTGAAACCTACTCCAACCTCTCTAGACTATAAGATAGTGCTATCTCCTTACCCCATATTAGTGATAGACCCTTCCAACGTGAAAAAGTTAGAATGGCCATAGCCTAAATACCCCTAAACAAAGGGATAGAAAGATCAAAGGTGATGGTGGAGTATACAGAGAAGATAGTATTTAACAAATTAATATGATTGCTGAATCATTAAATTGTTATCTCTTTTTAGTCTCCAGTGTCTTAGAACACCTAGAAATAAAAACCTAAAATTGTTTGAAATTGTAACCCATGTCAAATTCTGAAATTATGTTCTACACTAAGTGTTGTGCTGTGCTTTGAAATTTATTGTTTTTTTGTATATATTTTGTTTTTCACAAAAAAGAAAAAAAAATGTCATTCGTGATGATTTCTTGCCTCTTATTTTCTGGAGCAGCTAGAAGGAAAAATCTTAGAAGATCAAATGGTAGCCCATGACAAACTCTGGGATCTGTCCAGTAGCTTCTTGTTGAGGGGTCCTTTGGGAATTATTGCATTTTGTTTTTGCTTTGTATATATGATATATTATACAATAAAAGAGTTATTAAAAAAAGAGTGAGCCTCCACCACCCTTTTCCTGGTATAAATTCAATTCCTTTTACACCTTGCAGAGGCATCAGGAAAATTACCTCATTAGAGGTTCAGAAATTAGGAATAAATGAAATTCTGAAGTAAGCCTTTTGTGTCATTTACCGTTTTAATTTTTAATCATGAGGAAATTGTACTGAAGTCCAGTGCTGAGGTTAACTAACCATACTGACCATAAAACAGGATCTGCCTTTCACTTTGTGGCTGGGGGTACAGGGAAGAAAAGAGAGAGGCAGTCACCCATGAAAATTGTTAACAATTTCTAAAAATGTACTTACTTTATTCCAAGCATTTTTCTAAGTACTTTAAATGAATTAGCTATTTTTCCCCAACCCAACCGTATTTCCTATTCTATAACTTGGAAAACAAAAAGCAAACAGGTTACATACCTTGTACATCATCTGTTCATTACTCGTGGAGCCAGAATCAGTATCATCATTTGGCTTTTTTTTAAATTCAGCACACAAACGTTCTGTGAATTCATAGTATAATAGTGAACTAGACTTTGCCCTGTCTTCAAGTAATTGTTATATTTGGAGGAGAAAGCAAGTATATATATACATATATATATATATATATATATATATATATATATATATATATATATATATATATATATATAGAGAGAGAGAGAGAGAGAGAGAGAGAGAGAGAGAGAGAGAGAGAGAAGGAGAGTGACACAGAAAGAATGGACTATAAACAGTGACAGAGCAAAAATAATCCATTCAGACACATGTGAAAGGGAAGAAATGAGAACTACTTCAAAAAGGAGTAGCTTGTGAACTGAGCCTTCTCCAATATGTAGTGTTTCTGACACAGAACAACTCCAAGGAGATGTGGACATGTAGGCCTTGGGACGATGGGTTCTGTTGGTGCAGATATGGTATAGGCATAGGTAGTGTGGATTTTCTGTATAATAGATTTCTGCACTTCCCTATTTCTAATGCATTGGAGTTTACTTCTTTGGGGGTGGGTGGGTGCATGGTCGGGGAATCAAACCCAGGTCTCCTGCATGGAAGGAGAGCATTCTACCACTGAACCACCCATGCAGCCAGCATTGGGGTGTACTTTTTTTTTTTTGCATGGGCAGACATCAAACCTGGGTCTCCATCATGGCAGCCTAGAACTTGACCACTGAGCTACTGTTACCCACACTGGAGTTTCCTTTTTTCTTCTATTTTTGTGTTTCAAAGTGCAAGTTTGGATAATTGGTGAGACTTTTTTTCTCATCTAATCATTTAAAGGTTTAGATTTTTCCTCATGGATTTAATTACCAGTTACTAATTTTACTCATTTCTTTTTTATCAGTCCATTTGCATTGTTTTATCTCTCTAGTGACTTCTACTCTTACCCTTTGAATTATTTAGAAGAGTAGGTTTAATTAACGTACATGTGTGAATATTGAAAATTTATTATTATTGATTTCCAGTTATTTCCATTGTTGACAGAGAAGATGCTCCTTTTGATGTTAATCTTTAAAAATTTATTGAGACTGGATTTATGGGTCAGGACATGGTCTCTATTCGTGAATATTCCATGTACACTTGAAAGGAATGTGTATTCTTCAGTTGTTGGGATGTCATATTCAGTAAATGTCAATTAAGTAAAGTTAATTAATAACACTGTTCAGATATTCTATGTACTCATTGATTTTTAATGCACTTGTCCTAAGAGAAACCAAGTGTTAAATATCCCTCTTTATTTCTGGTAATGCTTCTTATCATTTGGTTAAATTTTTTATTGAAAGTGCATTTATAGGGAGGGCCATGGTGGATCAGCCAGCAAGAATGCTGGCCTGCCATGCCAGAGGACCCGGGTTCGATTCCCAGTGCCTGCCCATGTAAAAAAAAATGCATTTATATCTACCTATCTAGAAATCTATGTCTGATATATCTCTCCATCAGTCTGGAAATATTTAACTTTAAACTAATAGATTATTTACACTTAACTAATTATTAATGTATTTGGTGTATTTGTACTGTTATATTCATCCCCAATCCATCAACTTTCTATTTATTCTTTCTCTCTCTCTCAATTTTGTTCTGTTCTTTTGTTCCTCTTTTCCTTGGTTCCACTTTTTCTGACATCTTCTAAATTAATTTAATACTGTATTAACATACCATTTATTTCCTTAATGCTTTTTAATTATGCCACTTTTCATCATTTTTATGGTTTCTCTACAAATTAAAATGTAAATTGTTAGCTTATGACTGTGTTTAATACTTCATAATCTGTCACTTCATATTTCATGTGATATGCTTCACATATCATAGGATAAGTATATATCATCTCCTACACTTTGTGTTATTTTTGTCATTTATTTTACTTTTATATACTCTATAAACCCACATTATATTGAGGTTTTTATTTTTACTTGAAATAGTCAGTTGTCTGCTAAAGAAATTAAAAAGAAAAATAATTGTTTTAAATTTACCCAAACATTTACCTTATCCAATATTCTTGATTCCTTTCTGTAGCTGCAATTTTCTACCTGATATCATTCTGCTATACATTAAAAAAAACATCTTTTATTATTTCTGATAGTGCAAGTCTGCTGGCAACAAATTAACTCAACTTACTTATAGGATGATATCTTAATGTTATCTTCTTTCTTGAGTAAATTTACAGTTATAAAATTCTCTTTCATTTTTAAAACACTTAAAAGATATTATTCCATTGTCTTCTATCTACATTTGTTTCTGATATGAAGAAACCATCTTTAGCATTGTTGTTCTATTCTGTGTAAGTGACATTTACCCAGGGTATTCTCTATCATTTTCCAGTGTGTTGAATAATATGCATGTACCTAGGGCCTCCTTTGTGTTGAACTTGCTTGAGATTTGCTGACCATCTTGGAATTTAAGTGGAAGTTTTCATCACACACAGAAGAGTGTCCCATAAAATTGGGTGAAACCCATCATGTGAGAACCACATGGGGAAAACACCTAATGTCTACCTTCAGCTGATTTGATCCTGAGTATAGCAGCAATAATAAAGGCATAGGACACTAGGATGATGGTGAGGGAACTGGAGAGGTTGAAGCCAGCTGATATGAGCATGGCATGTCCCTTGACATAACTATCAGAGCAAGAAAGCCTAATGAGGGGTTGGTCAGCACAGTAGAAGTGGTTCATGATGTTGGATCTACAGAAGCTCAAGCAGAAGGTCAAGATGGTCTGGAACAGACCATCGGAGAAGCTGTAGATATAAGGAAATGTGGCCAGGCAGGTGCAGACTTTCCTGGACATTTTCACACTGTAGCACAATTGGTTGCATATGGCCATGTAGTGGTCATAAGCCATGCTGCCAGTATGTAGATCTTGATAAAGTAGTGTGATGAAAACATAACACTGGGTATGCCAGTTTGAAAGGATTATGTACCCTAGAAAAGCCATGTTTTAATCCTGAATCAATCTTGTGGGAGCCATCATTTCACCTAATCCTGATTCAACACTGCTAATACCCCAGTTATGGCTATTAGCTTTAGATTAGATGGAGATGTGACTCCACCTATTCCAGGTGGGTCTTAACTGCACCACCAGAATCCGTTAAAAGAGGAAGCATTTGGAGAGAGTAAGAAATGAGAGAAATGACAGAAGCAACAGAGCTGAAAAAACATTCACAGCAGAGCTGACACAGATGGGGACATATGGAGAATAGAGACACAGATGTTTGGAGATGCTTGGAGCCCAGCAGATGTTGCCATAAAATATTAAGCAAGCCATAACCTAGAGAGAGCCAAAGGAAGCCAAGAGCTGAAAGCTAGCACAGGAGAAGCAAGGTGAGGAACCCCCAGAGGAACAGAAACTGAAAGCAACAGAGACCAGGAACAATGGGCCAGTATACTTTCCCAGCTGACAGAGGTGATGTGGATGCATCCGTCTTCTTTGAATTAAAGTATCTTTACCTGGATGCCTTAGTTGGGACACTTTCATATCTTTAGAACTGTAAGGGTGTAACTTATTAATTTCCCTTTTATAAAAGCTGTTCCAGCTCTAATATATCATATTCCAGCAACTAGCAAACTAACACACTGGATAAATTAGCCATCATAGGAAATCATCTTCTTCTTTTATAAGAGCTGTCAACATCCATTGAGTTGCACCAAGTCCACAAAGTCCAATTTCTTTAGACTTAGGGTGTGTGAAGGCAAGAATAAATCCATTCCAAATTATTTTAGATTTATGACCCATTTTCTATTTTTCCTCCTATCACTTTCTACAATTATATCCATTTATATGTTTGGTGTCTGTACTCTTTCATTAAAATGTTAGCAGTATGAGGACAGGAGATTTATTTGAGCTTTACCACCAGAATTCAGATGTGTGCCTGAGTCATATTAGGTATTATGTAAATTATCAGTTGAATGATTGCATGAATCTGAGGTAATTTGTCAACTCAGAACAGTTCTTTTTCACAATATGTAGATTTTGTAGCTTCTTGATGTAACCAGTGTCTTTGTGGACACTAAGTTTCTACAAAGAAAACTCATGGCTACCTTGTAGAAAATGTACAGGTGAGACACCTAGAAATAGGAAGATCATTGAGTAACTACAATGTAACACTTTGTCCTACACTGGGGACAGGGCATGAAACAAAGTGCCACTCCTGTGTTTTGTTTTGTTTTGTTTTTTAATGATTGAATGAAAAGACAGAGAATGAGGCTAAGTTAAATCAACCAAAGAAGTTGAAGCACGTTGAGGTTGATTGCAGAGTGTAATTCCCACCCCTTGGCCTAAATGGGCAAATAGAGTATATAATTCCCTAGATCCCCATGAGAGTTGGAATGAGGGAGAAGTTCCACTACCACCTTCATCCCTAATATACATCGTGGCCTGAATTCTTTGTAAATGGATGCAGTCACTCTAGCAACTTTTTAATAAAGCCAGAAGAGAATAGACTTCTCATCTTTCCTTCCCATTTCTGAAATTCTGTTGGTTGGCGCCTCCCTTTGACAAATTCAACTGGAAACTAGTTACCAAAGAGCACTATTGTTGTGTTTCATAGGGGTTGCACTCTTGGTGCACAAAGCAAGGCATTGTTCATTCAAAGAATGAACATTAAGTATGGGCTGGAATTAGGAGATGCAATCACCAAACACCTGTATTGGCTATAAACACACCTATGGATAATTATTTCTATAAAAAATATGGTACAAGCTCACTATGATATCAATTTTTGGTGGTGCTAAGTGTATTGTTTGTTTTCTTAAATTAAAAAAAAGATATGTCACAAGGCTCAGAATCAGAAAATATTTTGTCCACATTCACCAAAAATGTATTGATTTTCCAATGGAATTTCAGAATCCAAAACTTGCTCTTTATACCATACACTACTCTTTCTTACATGTTATTTATCAAAGTATTTAATATGTCCAAGTCAAATAATATTTAGATATTTAAGTGTAAATGAAAATAATTAATGAATCCTACTGCCTCGCCATTCTTAGGAGATTTATTCCCTGGTGATTTGGGTAGTGAGTAAAAATCATGTCCTCAATGAGTTTGGGATTCTCAGAAGAATAAAAGGTACTGTGTGTTCACAGTGAGCATGACTTTCTGTTCAAATAATTGAACCATCGGGATTTGATTCCTATATGATAATTTGGTTATAAACATTTCAGTTTTCTCTTGTCCTTGACTTCTGTGGGAAATTATACTCCTTTTCAGGTAGGAGTACATGTATTTTGATTTTAGAATCTAGAAATAAATATTTAACAAGTAAACGTGAAATAAAAGTCTGAAATCTGTATTCTGATGAATTACTAAATGTCCCTATTAAAATAAGAAGCTAATTATGTTCTATTCTCAGAGTAGAGTTATTTACTAACGTACAATGGAGTGATATTTACATAATGGAAAGTGAACTAGACCTAAGAGATCATTCATTCCACCCACAATTATTTACAGCTTAAAACTGACAAAGCACTGCTCCAGGTTCTGGATCTAGTTGTAGATCAGACAAAATACTTGACCCTAAGGAGCTCACACTTTGAGGTTGAATTTTGTTCTGTGCTAGACCTGAATCTATCACCAAATAATGATTGTGTCTGCAACTTATTGAGTGGTTACCACATGGCATGCCTCTTTACAAAGCTTTACCTGAATTAACTCAACTTGCATGGAAGGACTTCCTATTATCAACTACATTTTATGGATGAGGAAAAGAGGCAAAAAGAATAATGATGTGTCCAAAGCACACAGAGGAGCTTGGATTTCCACCCAAGAATTCTGTGTCCAGAATATTTCTCCCTAAATGTTACACTCTTTTAATTCTCAATAATTGAATATTCTTACTCTCCATTTATTTATGAGCTAAAATAAGGGCATGATATTCAATAATCTTTCTGATTTCTTCTGTGTTAATGTGGTTACTCTTTTAAAGTATAAGAATAATATTGTGGAATGTGCAGTAACCACTTCATGATGAATTGGCCACTTTGGGATTAATAATCTATCATATATTAATCTATTTATCTATCTATTTACCTATCCAATCTAAGTCTAATTAAAATTTATTTTGTAAGATGCCTTTTCTAAATTTCTTTTTGCCCTTCAACTTGAAATATAACTCCATGTAGTGGAGACACCTCTCTTCCTAAAGCTGAAGAATGCTCTTCTAGACTCTGTGGGACACTGAGCATTGGCAATAAGCACTTACATGAGAGAGCCCCAAGGTGAAGGTGAAAGGATAAAATCTGGGACATGACAGAGCCATTTATCTACCTACAAATGCTTCTCTCTCAAGTGTCCTTTAACAAAAAATGCAGGATGCTGTATTCTGCCACTGTCATAAAGTTTATTACCATAAAGTGCTCAGAGAAATTATCTGGGAAGTTCATTTGCTTTTCTTACCTCTGTTTCTCACAATCAAGGATGAATTAATGGAGATAGTAATTATTTTAATTCTTGATTTATGTTTCATAAATAAAGACATTAAAAATACCAAGGGAATCTAGCTGTCTTTTTTGTCAATTCAAACTAAGGGATGTGAACAAGTTGTCACCTTATACAAAGTATGAGAGGTAGACAGTGGACAAAAGGTGGAATCATGAATTGAAGTCCAGTAAATTTTGCTGTGACTGCATTCTGGCACCAAATGAATATTTATCCTTCTGATAATTACTAGGACAAAATTCATTTGAACTTTCTTTATGAGCTTAAATAAATAAAACAAAAATAATTATGATTTTTTAAAAATTTATTTAATCTGCCTTGCACCATATTATCTTAGTCAATAGGTTCAAATTCCTCATGTCTGGAATAAGGTAATACAATGGAGAAGAAATTTTGGGTGATACATTTCCGGAGTATGTTGCAAACAGACCTGTATACAAATGTGCCACTATATTTTAAAAAGGGACCATAATGTTACCATACCTGCTTACCTGTGTCTGAAGAAGGAGGTAGACTTTTCAAAGATGATTTTTCTGCTCACATTCATCATAGCTAAATGTTGGGTGATGCACTTCGTGTTAACTTAAGGACCACTTCTATTGTTTGGTTAATATAATTGCTATTTGACTATGACTAGGTATACTTAAGTAAATTAATTTGGTGTCCTTTTACAGTGTTTTAATTAATTTGCAAGTAGCTAGACTGAGATTGAGTAACAAGTTCATTATGACCACGGAATGTTTCCACATCTTTTGTGTCATTGCTGTTGTTGTTCATTTTAGCCAGAATAGAAAACTTTTTATATCTTATTTTTCCCTAATCACTCCTGCATGTCCTATGATAATAGTGTCTACCTATAAATTTAGTGACAAGAGGGACAACTAAGGCAGACTAGATTTGGGAACATGACCGTACATTTCAGGGTGAGGAAACAGCTTGAAGATGCTCAGAGAGGAAGGGAAGAGGTCCAATTCTATAAGGATATGCACTGATATCAGATCCATGTTTTCCCAATCCATTCACATATGCACAAAAACCACTCATCAGTTCCATTTTACCCAAGTCCATTCAGCTGGGCATGGCATAGGTAAGTTTCAAGATTAATGCCTTAGATGCCCCATCAAAAGGTATACTGTAAAACAAAGATAACAATAGCAAGAAAATCAAAATTTTCATTCGTTTGTAAAACGGAACTGTAAATGGACAAATATCACAACGAGTTCCAGAAATCGTGCCACTGAAATGAAAAGGAAGACTGCCTTTATACATAAGGACCTCTATATCAATTTAGACATTTAACATATAAATCGCATGCTTAAGAGGTTCTTTCTCTCTGTCACATATAATTGCATATGTGACTGAAGAGGAAGGAGTATCAGATGACCTGATGGGGTAATGGATAAATGACAACAGATGGATGAATTTTATTTCCTTTCTGCAGACCTAATTAGAAGCCAAGAAAATACAATGTTAATGAAAAACTACACACCAGTGACTGAGTTTATTCTCCTGGGACTGACAGATCAAGCTGATTTGCAACCTCTCCTTTCTGTGGTATTCCTAGCGATCTATCTTATCACAGTAATTGGCAACATGACCATGATTTTGTTAATCAGAAGTGACTCAAAACTTGACACTCCAATGTATTTCTTCCTAAGTCACCTGTCTTTTGTAGATGTCTGTTATTCCACCACTGTCACTCCTCAGATGCTAGTTAATTTCTTATCCAAGAGAAAAAACATTTCCTTCATGGGTTGTTTTATACAATTCCACTTTTTCATTGCCCGGGTGATCACAGATTATTATATGCTGACGGTCATGGCTTATGACCGCTACATGGCCATCTGTAAGCCTTTGTTATATGGGAGTAAGATGTCCAAACGCACCTGCCTCTCTCTGGTCACTGTGCCCTATATTTATGGCTTTGCAAATGGTCTTGTCCAGACCATCCTGATGCTACATCTATCCTTCTGTGGACCCAATGAGATCAATCACTTTTACTGTGCAGACCCACCTCTATTAGTCCTCGCCTGCTCAGACACTTATGTTAATGAAACTACCATGTTTATTGGTGCTGGATTCAACCTCACCTGTTCTCTCACCATCATCCTCATCTCTTATATTTTCATCTTCACAGCCATCCTGGGCATCCACTCAGCTGAGGGGAGGCACAAAGCTTTCTCTACTTGTGGGTCCCATCTGATGTCTGTCACCATCTTTTATGGAACTCTGCTGTGCATGTATTTGAGACCCCCTTCTGAGACATCTGTACAACAGAGGAAAATTGTTGTTGTCTTTTATATCTTTGTGAGCCCTATGTTAAATCCTTTCGTCTATAGCCTGAGGAACAAAGATGTCAAAAGAGCACTAAGGGAAGTTTTTCAAAAGAAATTGTTTTTTAAATAAGCATTTTTTAAGGAAGGTACACAATACATCTTCATTAACTGTCCTGTTAGTGAGTACCTTAAATTATGAATCACTCTCTGTCTTTGAGTAATTTTTGTTTTTCTTACTTAACTTGTGGGAGTTGGAACAATGTATCAAGTTATTTGGTAGAGTATACAGTGTACTCTCAATGAATTAAAACACACACACACACACACACAGAAGTTCAAAGACAAACCAAAAGTACTGATATTGCTCTATAAAACCAGGAAACAACAGATGATTCCATCTTTAGTGGTCATACTTGTGCAAAGGTGTGTAAGACAAAAATATGTCATGCTAAGGCAAAGTTAACTTATCGCATTTTATAGTGCTTAATAATTTCCAAACTATTTTTCAGATATCTGCCAACCACAGGAAGTGCATTTTTATTCTTTTATAGAGATTATATACCAGAGAAAATCTTTTGGGTATATCTCAGTTTATTTCTCTAAGAAGATCTTTGGAATGATCTTTCCAGTAAAATAGACTCCTCATAAACCTTTTGTTAGCCATTTTATTGAGATATATTCTCATATCAAAGCTCCATCCAAAGTATATATTCAATGAGTCACAATGTCATCAAATAGCAGTGCATTCCTCATTACAACGTATTTTAGAACATTCTCTTTACGCAAAAAACAAAAAAACCCTTGCCCTATATCCTTCCCTATTGACCTTTAGCATTAGTATGTTGGATATTATTATTGATAATAGATTATTAAAATAGTAATGTTAACTTCAGTCCACAGTTTGCAGTAGTTACCTTATTCCCATATACCTTTCTATCATTAACTCCTTATAATAGTGGAATGCACTTGTTCTAGTTCATGGAAGAACATTTTTATATTTTCACTATTAATCACAGTCATCATCCATCACAGAGTTCGGTGTGTTACACAGATCCTCCTAGTGACATATATGCACTAAACTTCCCCTTTCACCCACAATTTCATACATAATTCAATGCTGTTAATTACACTGATTTTGCTGACCTAGGATGGCCTCTGTCCATTTCCAAACATTTAAATCCAAAGTACTTAAAAATTCTTCACATGTTAACACCTGGTTCCCATTCTCTATCCTGGTCTATCTCCTGGAAATGTATATTCTAGATTTTAACTCTATGAGTTTACCTATTATAATTCAGTTATCTTAGTGAGATCATAAAATAGTTTTCCTTTTGTGTGTCTGACTTATTTCAGTCAACATAATTTCCTATAGGTTTATCCATGTTGTTTCATGCTTCATTCCTTCTTACTGCTAAATAATATTTCATCATATGCATATACCACATTTTGTTTATCCATTGCTCAGTTCATAGGGTTATTTCCGTCCTTTGGCAATTATGAATAATGTCACTACAAACACTGTTCTGCCAATGTCTGTTTGCATGTAAGCTCTCAGTTCTTCTGCATCTGTACCTCATAGCAGAATTGATGGGTCATATGGCAGTTCTATTGATAGCTTTCTGAGGAAGCACCAAGCTGTCTTCCATAGTGGCCGCAACATTCTACATTTCTTCCAGCAGTGAATAAGTGTTTCTATTTTTCCACATCGTCTCCAACACTTGTAGTTTCCTGTGTGTTTATAGAAGTCACTTTAATAGGTATGAAATGAGATTTTGTGCCTTTGGTTTTCATATCCCGAATAAGTAGTGAAGTTCAGCATCTTCTCATTGCTTTTTAATTGTTGGTATTTCCTCTTTGAAAAAGTGTTTGTTTATGTCTTTTGCCCATTTTTAAGCTTGGTTGTTTGTCTTTTTATTGTTTAGCCATACGATTTCTTTATATATTCTGGTATTAAACTCCTCTCCAGACATGTGATTTCCAAATATTTTCTACCATTGAGTAGACCCCCTTTCTCACCTACGGCAGTCCTTTAAAACACAAATATAATCAATTTTGAGGTCTTATTTATTCATTTTTTTCTTTCATTGCCTGAGTTTTGGGAGCAAAGTCTAAGAATTTGCTACCTTTCATGAGATGTTATATATGCTTCCCTACATCTTTTCCTAAAGTTTTTATGTTACTGTTTCTTAAATTTATGTTTTTATTCCATTTTGGTTAATTTTTGTATGGTTGTAAGATAAGTATCCTGTTTCATCCTTTTGGATATGGGTTTCCAATTCTCCCAACAGCATTTATTGAAGAGACTGTTCTGTCTAAGTTGAATGAGCTGGGAGCCTTGCCAAAAATCAAGTGACAGTAGATCTGAGGGTCTATGCTTGAACTTTCAATTCAATTCCATTGATCAATCTGTCTATCTTTATGTTAGTATCATGCTGTTTTGACCACTGTAGCTTTGTAATATGCATTTAAGTCAGGAAACATAAGTCCTCCATCTTCATTCTCCATTTTCAAGATGTTTTTGGCAATTTGAAGCACCTACCCTGGCAAATAAATTTGATAATTGACTTTTTCCATTTCTTGAAAGTAGACTCTTGGGATTTTGCTTAGTATTGCATTACCTTTGTACATAAATGTGGGTAGTATTGAGATGTGAGCAACGTTTAGTCTTCCAATGCATGAATACAATGTCCTTCTATTTATTTAGCTTTTCTTGGATTTCTTTGAGCAATGTTTTGTAGTTTTCTGAATGTAGACCCTTTATATGCTTGGTTAAGTTTAGTCTTAGATATTTGATTTTTAAAATTCCTGTTGTAAATGGAATTTTTTCTTGATTTCCTACACAGTGCATTACTGGTATATAGAAACACCACTGATTTTTGTGTGTTGACATTGTATCCTGTCATATTGCATACTTGTTTATTGTTCTAGTAGTTCTATTATAAATTTTTCAGCATTTTCTAAATATAGAATCATGTCATCCTCAAATAGTGAAAGTTTTAGTTCTTTCTTTTCATATTGGATGCCATTTACTTCTTTTTCATGCCTCATTGCTCTAGCTAGAACTTCTAACAAAATGTTGAATAACTGGAGACAGAGGGCACCTTTTTCTTGTTCCCCAACTTAGAGGGACAGCTCCCAGTTTCATATATTTCCATCATATCATGTTGAATACGTTACCTTTGAGTCCTACCTTTCAAAGTGTTTTTATCAAGAAAGGAAACTGGACTTTTTTCAAATGCCTTCTCTGCATCAATCAAAATACTCATGTGGTTTTTCCTTTTCAATTATTAATTGTGGTATATATGTTAATTTATTTTCTTGTCTTGAAGCAATATTGTGTACTTGGAATAAAATCCAATTTGTCATGGTGTGTAATTCTTTTAATGTAAAGTTGGATTTGATTTGCAAATATTTTTGAGGACTTTTACATTTGTATTTATTAGAGAGATAGGTCTGTAATTTTCTTTTCTTGTACTATATTTCTCAGACTTTGGTATTATGGTGATATCAACTTAATATGAATGAGTTTGGTAATGTTCCCACCTCTTCAATTTTTAGGAAGCAGTTCAACAGGATAGGTATTAATTCTTCTTGGAATGATGAGTAGAATTTACCTGTGAAGTCATCTGGCCCTGGCCTTTAATTTGTTGTAAGCAATTACAACAATCTTTGATGACTGATTCAAACTCTAGTGATTGATTTTTTGAGGGCTTCTATTTAAGTCAGTGTAGACTGTTCTTGGGTTTTTAGCAATATATCCATTTCTTCTGTACTGTCTACTTCTAAGGCTTTTGTACTGTCTACTTCTAAGGCCTTTTTAACTTACATGTAACTTCACCATTATGTGATGCCTCTTCTCTACTCTTTCATTATCACTGCTTATCCATAAAAAATCAGGTTCCATTATTTTACTTTCTTATTATTTTTTTATTTTTTGCATGGGCTGGCACCAGGAAATGAACCTGGGTCTCCAGCATGGCAGGAAAGAACTCTGCCTCCTGAGTCACCATGGCCTGCTCAAAAAATCAAAAATTCCATTTTGATCTTTTATCTGTATCTATATATCTATATGTATACATGTATGTGAATATATATATTTGATCATATAACATTTTCATACTTGATTGTTAATTTGAATCTATGTTCTTTATTTCCTTTTTAGGTCCTTTTCCTTGCCTATTTTCAAATTGTGTTACTTATCTATATTTTTTTCTTATTCATTTTAAGACCCTTTCTTGAAGATTTTAAACTCTTTTCTTTTAATTTCTTCCATTTTGCACTTCAGTTTTTCATTGGATGTTTTGAAATGATAAAACTTTACTTTTAAATATTATTAAGCTGTATTGTATCATTAAGATACAATTTATTATTTCTTTTTTTGCTCTGAGGAATTTAAGTTCTTTTCCACCTATAATCTATTTGACATTAACTTATATTATTAAGTTGTTTTTATGGCTTCATTACCTAAATGTTTTTTTTTTTTTTAGTTTTCATAGGCAGGCACCATGAATCGAACCTGTGTCTCCAGCTTGGCAGGCAAGAATTCTGCCACTGAGTCACCATCAAACTGGCCCTAAATTTTTATTGTGAACAATTTACAACATAAAATCAACAGTAGAAAATAACATAGAGATCACCTTTTTAACCATGACTAATTATCTGTAAATCTTCACACAAGACCCATTTGTGGCAGATTTTTTTGAAAGTTATAAGATATTATATTTGAGTTCTCCTTGGCTGATAATATTCCTTTGTCCATTTTGTACTATGAGTTTAATGTTCTTAAGCTTATGAAGAGTCATACCATTAGTTAGGTTTTTATGTACTCATAGAATTATTCAATATTGTTGTAATGATATAGATGACATAACATTATCACTTATAAATTATTTATCCTCCATTAAACATTGTTAT
>PVIY010049390.1:0-16762 GCA_004026745.1 Myrmecophaga tridactyla | reverse complement strand
GTATTTGTCCTTTAGTTTTTGGCTGGTCTCACTCAGCATAATGTTCTCAAGGTCCATCCATGTTGTTACATACTTCATGAGTTTATTCTGTCTTAAAGCTGCATAATATTCCATCGTATGTATATACCACAGTTTGTTTAGCCACTCGTCTGTTGATGGACATTTTGGCTGTTTCCATCTCTTTGCAATTGTAAATAATCCTACTTGCCCTTTTGCCAAACACTTTATATACTGTCACTCCATGCTTCACCTTACTTTCCATCCTACATTTTTCTTTACTTAGTTCTCAGGTGTATTTATGTATTTATTTCACAAGTTTGTGCGTTAATACATTCTTGTTGTAAAAGATGAAAATAACTCAGAATTATGCACAGCAAAATATGAAAGTATTCGTTTATTATTTATGTTGTAGTACTGATTATATTTAAATAGTCTCAGATCATTTGGAATGACTTGGAATAATCAAGTTAAAAAAATAACTTCATTGCAAGCTCATTACTGTGCTAAGAACTTTCACCAGGGCTTTCTCTTTTAGTCTCTTTAATTATCACGAGAACTTTAAGGCGGTTATCATATACCCATTTTACAGATGAGGCCATTGAATAAGATTAAGTTAGTTACCCAAAGTCATGGATAGTAAGAGGCAAAGTTAGGAATGAAACTCAGGCCTGTGATTCAGTTTGTGTGTATTTGTTTATCTTGTTTCTCTATAGTAAAAAACCCGATTACAAAATTTATGTTGTTATGTACAATTGGGATATGGATGTGTGCCTGTGTGGTGGGGGGTGGGGACCTTTGGACTGCTCTTTGTCACAGCTACTTCTCACTTTATCTCAAGCTATTGCCATTTGTGACGGTTAGGTTCTGGTGTCAACTTGGCCAAGTGAGGAGGTGCTTGCCTGACTGTTGCTGATTTCCTGGCTGGTTGATAAAACCGGATGGCTGGTGTAGTAAGTCATCAGTCAATTGATTGCATTTGTGGCTGATTACATCTGTGATCAACTAAGGCATGTCTCCCACAATGAGATAATCCAATCAGTTGAAGCTTTTTAACAAAAGGGAGGAGAGACCCTTTCACTGCTTTTTCAGCCAGCGAGCCTCTCCTGCGGAGTTCGTCCAGACCCTTCATCAGAGCTGCCGGCTTTGCAGCCTGCCCCTATGGATTTTGGACCCTTCCATTCCTACGGTTGCCCGAGACACCTTTATAAATCTCATATTTACAGGTCTTTCCTGTTGGTTCTGTTTCTCTAGAGAACCCTGACAAATACACCATTATTCAGGTAATTCTGCCAAAAGCATTCTCTTTAAGTGCTGACAGAGACTTGCCCAAGATGGCTGACCTACTTTGACCTCGTGCCAACTTCAGGAAAAGGCCTAGCAAAGGTCAAGTGCAAGGATGTCTTTGAACCACCCACCACTAGACCCCTCCCACTTTCCCCATCATGGGCTTCAGCGGGGACATGGGAATACAGCGTGACCTCTCTTCTTTGGTGAAGACACAGTGGAAGATCTGGTGGAAAGAACTTTGCCCACCTCCCACTCTCATCCCCCTGCAAACACACACACACACACACAGCAAGGCCAATCTTACATATCGGCACATGAGATGTGTGCCTGGCCCCCTCCTGGACCACCATTCCAGTAACTTGTACCGGCTTCCCCTTCCTCTTGGGCCCTGGCCAGAGGACACAGCTTATTGACAGCAACGCTGACCGCTGTCCCAGCTAGCAGGCAAGCACATTTCTATTTTCATCCAAATTCCCAGCATCTTGGGGAAAGAACTTGGCCATTCCTATCGACCAGACCCCTGATGGGGGAGGAGAGCCTGCAGGCTCCTTCTGTAACCTTCCTTTGACTTAGACCCAGAAGACAAAGGTGAACTTGAGCGCTGTGGGAGACACAGCTTCCCTTTATGCTCCCACCAGGCCCCGAGGCTGCGTTCTCTCCAGCACTGAGGCCCTTTGTCCCGGCGGGGCACCCGCAGCCTGACTACCCACACTGTTCAAGTGCAGTCTCAGCGCCCTCCCCCCACCCTCCGAGTCGCTGGGCCTGGAGAAGGGCTTTTGAATTTCAGGGACTCACACTGGCCCTTTTCTTCTGGGGGCGCCTGCAGCTTTGATGCTGTGCGCCTGGCAGCCTGGCGCTTTGCTGGTCTTTTTCAGGGAGGCCGTGCGAAAGCGCAGGCCAGGCGCGCTTCCAGCCACCCAGGCTTCTCCGGACAGGGGTGCGGCCCTGGGCGGGCCGGAGGGGCCTCTCTCCCCATCTGGGTGGGCAGCAACTCTTTCCCGTTCTACCTCACGGAGGGGCAGCTCGGCCTGCCTTGGGGTGGAGCCCCACCCATCCCAGAGTGAACCCAGGAATTCCATCAACCAGCCTGCATCTCAGATCTGAAACCCAGGGGTTCCCTTTGACCCAGCCATGGTACTTCTAGGGACTCATCTAAGAAGATAATTAAGGATGTATGCGAGCCTTAACAATCTTATTTCCACCCCAATTTTATAATAAAACATTTCAATCCTGCAGAAAAGTTGCAAGAATTGTACAGTGGACACCCTAGGGTCTGCAATTAGCATTTTGTAAGCAAGAGTTCCACTCCAAGAGTCATCAACTGTCCTATAGTGTGGGTGTGTGTGCAAACCTAAATATGCACCTGTGGTAGTTAGATTCAGTTGTCAACTTGGCCAGGTGAGCGTACCTAGTTTTGTTGCTGTGGACATGAGCCAATGGTACATGAATCTCATCAGTTGCAGATTACATCTGCAGTCGGCTAGGAGCCGTGTCTGCTGCAATGAAGGACTTAATTGATGGTGCTTAAATGAGAGACGGCAACATAGCACAGCCTAAGCAGCTCGGCATTCCTCATCTCAGCACTTGCAGCTCAGCCCAGGCCTTTGGAGATTCAGAAAGAAGTCACCCCGGGGAAAGTTGTTGGAACCCAGGGGCCTGGAGAGAAGACCAGCAGAGACCATCCTGTGCCTTTCATGTAAGAAAGAACCTCAGTAGAAAGTTAGCTGCCTTTCCTCTGAAGAACTAACAAAATAAATCCCCTTTTATTAAAAGCCAATCTGCTTCTGGTGTGTTGCATTCCAGCAGCTAGCAAAATAGAACAGCACCCCTCAATTTGTTAAATTATGGCAATTGCACAATGATACTACATAGCCATTAAAATAACATCATCTATTTAGTGACATGGAAAAAATATGATTTTTTTAGTGAAAAAAATATGTAGAAAACCGTGCACTATATTATAACACTTTTTGTTTGAAAAAATTAATTATGTGTAGGAAAGATCTCACCCTGAGGTTGTATGTTAAAAATGTTAATGATTGAGTCTAAATTAGGACATGGTGAATTTAATTTTCTTCTCTAGCTTATTTATAATTCCTTCAATAAATGACTTTTATCTAAAGTGAAATAAGTGATTTTCAAAATGTCCGTTCAGCTCAAGAGGGGTTACTCGAGCACCATTTATCCTGTCAGAAGTCTGGGAATACCCTGGCCTTTTCTTTCTGTCCCAGCTCCCCATGCAAGTCTGCATGTGTCACCCTCCTTGCCCTTTGCAGCTTCCAAGTCTGAGCACCAAGTCTTCTCTTCCCTCTTCTGTTCCAGCTAACCTGCAACAAACCAGCTTCCTTCCTCTCCTCATGGAAGGAAGGGTCCTTAGCCTTCAAAGAGGGAAGGCCTTATCAGTCTGTTCATTCTCACCTCCTGAAGTAAGAGTCTTGCCTGGTGAAATTCCTTCCCTAAAAGAGAAGGCCAAGGCTTGGCCTAGATATGCTCTGGGGGCCTCTCTTTGTGAGAGGCCTGGTCACCAGTCAGACTCCCAAGGAGGGTGCTGCTGTAGTGGGGTCTCTTCAGGAGCTTTAGCAACAGCTGGATAATATTTTCATTACTGTGCCAGCAATGACACTCTCGGAGACAATGGTAATGCTAGTTGCTGTGTATACCTATTTTTATTTACACACTTTCTTACAGTGGTTCCCGGAATGGTATCACAATCACTGGACATGGGTGTAGGATTGCCATGTGCTGGTTTGCAAGGATTTATGTACCCTAGAAAAGTCATGTTTTAATCCTAATCCTATTTTATGAAGGCAGCCGTTTTTTCTAGTCCCTATTCAGTACTGTATGTTGAGAACTTTAATTAGCTTATCTCCATGGAGATGTGACTCAATCAGTGTGGGTAATAAACCTGATTAGGTGGAGATGTGTCTCCACCCATTCCAGGTGGGTCTTGATTGGTTTTACCCGAATCCTTTAAAAAAAGAAGCACTTTGGAAAAGGCTACAGAATGAGAAGAGAGAAAGCCAGGAGATTCAGAGAGAGCAGAGCACCACAGAATCACAAAGCAGAGAGTCCGCCAGCCAGTCACTTTTGGAGAAGAAGAAGGAAAACACCTCCCAGGGAGCTGGGGACAGGAAGGTACCAGATGATGTCATGTTTGTCATGTGTCTTTCCAGATGAGAGAGAAACCCTGAACTTCATTGGCCTTCTTGAATCAAGGCATCTTTCCCTGGATGCCTTAGATTGGACATATCTATAGACTTGCTTTTATTGGGACATTTCCACGGCCTAAAAACTGTTAACTTGCAACTTATTAATTCCCTATTTTAAAAGCCATTCCATTTTTGGTATATTGCATTATGGCCGCTAGCAAACTAGAACATGCCAATTTTTATTTTGCCAAGTAAAGCCATTCTAAAAACTGTTTACTATTCACGGTTTCCATTATTTCATAACAGAAAGGGCATTTTACCCACATGTAATAAGAAGGACAATTTCAAAATAAAAGTCTTTAAATTTAGTTTTGTAATACTCTTACTATACTATCCTACTTGCTTCTATCCCACTTGCTTTATAAATTATTATTATTTCTATTTAAACTGGTAAAAACTTTTTCATACACCAGCACCTATTTGGGGACCAACATTAGGGAACCATTTCTCCATGGCTTTGATATTTATCATTACCTACTTGCAGGTGAGGAAACTGGGTTCAGAGCCCATCAACTGATAAGAAGTGGAATTAGGATGCAATGTCAAGTCTGTCTGCTCCAGAACCTGTGGCTTTTCCCTGTTCCACATTGTGTCTCTGTAACCAGATTGCCTTAGTGATTCTGCCAGGCATTGTCAGGAGATGGCTGACAGGAAAACAGACCTGGTTTGCTGTTCAAGGACTTGGCTAGATTTGGTAAATTCAGTGCATCAAATTTATCTTTGATCCCCAAATCACTGAGCTCACCAGATTTCATTAGTCTTCCAGGGAAGTTCTTTCCTAGTTTCATTATTTGCTTTACCAGCAAAGCCATCTTATGGGTGATTCCAAGGAGAAGAGTATTTGTAAGTTGGTGGAAAAGAATTCTGTTCTACCCATGTACCTACTGACTGATGCCTGAAATGCCTCCAGTTTGGTTTTCTTCATTGATGTGTTAAAAAAATAATTGAAAACTTGAGAATAAGACCAAAAGGTGGACAGCATAGACACATTATGATGGAGCATTGTCTCAGAGGCTTAACAAGAATTTAATTATCCATGGAATGTAGCTTTATTTGACTTTGCTTTTAACTATTAATTGAAGGTTTAGATGCTGAAGTTAATGTTAACTTGATGACCTTGTCTGGAATAGAGGCAAATAGTTTCTGTCCAGTAGAAAAGATTACCCCAAAGGTTATGCTTTTATAGCCCTGTAGAAACCTAACCAGTTTTGTCTCTCATTTGGCAAACTTATTTCAGAATGCCTTTCCTGGTAGACTATATAAACTCCTGTTCTTCTAATTCTAAGCAAAGTCAAATATAGCTACATTCCACAGGTAATTAAATTTTTGTTAAGCCTCTGAGACAATGCTCCTTACCATACTGCTGGTTTGTTCTCTCTTTGATGATGTTCTAGTTTGCTAGCTGCTGGAATGCAACACACCAGAGATGGATTGGCTTTTAATAAAAGGGAATTTATTTCATTAGTTTTTCAGAGGAAAGACAGCTAACTTTAAACTGAGGTTTTTTCTTACATGGGAAGGCGCAGGGCGATCTCTGCTGGCCTTCTCTCCAGGCTTCTGGGTTCCAACAACTTTCCCCGGGGTGATTTCTTTCTGCATCTCCAAAGGCCTGGGCTGAGCTGCGAGTGCCAAGATGACGTATGCTGAGCTGGTTGGGTTGCGTTCTCTCATTTAAGCACCAGCCAATTAAGTCAAACATCATTCATTGCAGCAGGCACACCTCCTAGCTGACTGCAGATGTAATCAGCAACAAATAAGGTTCATGTACCATTGGCTCACATCCACAGCAAGAGAACTACGCACCTTCACCTAGCCAAGTTGACACCTGAATCTAACTACCACAGATGAGTTGGATAAAATCTGTCTAAAGGCAGTCTCCATCAATATCACTTTAAAATATTAATAGTTAGGACAGTGCAGCAGTGGCTCAGTGACAGAATTCTCACTTGCCATGCTGGAGATCCAGGTTTGATTCCCAGAGTCTGCCCATGCAAAAAAAAAAAAAAAAAAAAAAAAAAGCTACTAATAATTTTTCTCTTACTGTGAATGAAAAATTTGAGAGTAGATTTTGAGAAGTGAAAGGTGTAATATCTGGGGTCTGAAGAAAATGAGAGAAGGGAATGGAGTGAGAAAGAGGATGTATGGGGAGGTGGATTAGCCAAACGTCTCAGGACAATTGTCCCAGAGTACCTTCATTTTTATACAAAATTCCTTTGTCTTGGAGGCAGCTACCAGTAACACAGTGTACTAGAAATGGGATTTATAGGGATTAATGACTGGAAAAGAAATTGAGGCTAGCCATTTGTGGAGGATTGGAATTTTATCCTGTAAATTATGGGAGTCACCAGAGATTTTAATTCAAGAACTGATATGATTATATTTTTTAATTACAAGGAAAGATAATTCTGATAAGAGGATATTAGCTGAGTGGAGGAAGTATGTTCAGTAAAGGATGACCAGAGCTTGACCTGTATACCGTGAATGGAAAATGGAGGACAAAATCAAAAGGCGGTTCCAAGGTAGAATGGACAGATGTGGTGCACAAAGAGCGGGAGGAGCCCAAGTTGACTGCTGGATGGATGGAAGGATGGAGAGGTTGTTAATGAACACAAGGCACATGGGGGAAGAGCAGGATGCCAAGGAGGTAAGCTCTGGGTTTGACTGGTTGAGTTTGAGGATGATCAGAAATTTGCATCTATAATTGAGACTTCGGAGCTAGAAAGAAAACTTGGGGGTCAGCAGTATATTGATGGTGAAGGGAAGCTATGGAAAGGTATATGATTGTTGAGGAGAAACACCTCATTGGACAACTTCCCCATGGCATCACTGAACAATGGTGTGGCTCACTAGAAGTCACCCTCTTCGATAACAGTGTATCATTGTATTTTTCTAGTCACAAACAGCCCACTGTCCAACACCTGGCAAAGAGTATCTATTCCTCATACCCATTACACTGTTGTAGGAATGGAAGCTCAGGAAGACAAAGCCAATTTTTAAAGTTTATGTTGCAGGAATGAAAGACTAAGCTAGAAACACCCACTAGATTTAATCCTGTAGCCCTGAAGAGTCTATATATACAGACCCAAACCTCACATCCCCTACTATTTCCCCTCAATTGACAGGAGTGGTGCTGAATCTGGGACGAATTGCCTACACTATCTTTGTGCCTCTGAGCCCTCCTTTAGGCAGTCCTTTTACTGGACCTCCAGCCCCCACCTATAGGGTCTACCTTATCCCAGGCCTTTTAACAGTAGAGAGCAAAGGGTAATTAATTCCCACGAACCCAAAACTGGCTTCAACAATTTAGCAACATACAACCAACCTTGTTTCACTTGTGTCCCATCCCCCCAGCTTTTTCTCTTCCACAGAGTAAAGTAAATTTCAGTCATCACATCAGTATAGTATGTGTTTCTAAAAAATAAGGTCACTTTTTTTTTTTTTAACATAATACAAGGAAAATTTTCAGGTGCTCTAGATCAGAATGTATTGGCCTCAGTATCCATTCGGGCTTGTTGTTGGTTAGTTCTGATTTTTCCAGTAATAATGACTACCTTGAAGGGATGACCTATTATATATCACAAACTCATTTCACCCTTACAGCAATGCCATAAGGTAGAAATCACTAACCTCGTTGTGCAGATGACGAGAAACTGGGGCTCACAGAGGTGAAATAACTTGACTAAATGACATAGGTGGTGTGTAAAGATGACTGAGAGACCAAAAGCATTTAGAAGAGAAAAATTGTTCACCTTTTTTCTGCACACACACGTAGACACACACATAGACGCACACATACACACACATAGACACACATACACACAGACACACAAAACCACAATCAAACCAAAACAAAAAAAGAAAACCCAATGGATATTTAAAGAAAAAACCCACAAGATTACCAAGGCCACCGGCTTTGCAGTTAGCCTATTCATGGTGGGAAAACAGCAATTATCTCCCCTGGCTATCACAACTGCGAGGGCCATCACGTATCTCCAGCCGGCAACATTGCACAAGCTGATGGGTTAGGCAGTCTAAGTTACAAGAAAACCTCAAGATATCATTTATTTCGGGGACTAGAATTACATGGGGCAAATCTTTTTCATGGGTGTGTATGTTCTATATGTATGTGTGTATTTGAGTTCTGGTGGTTGTGATTTTATCTCAGGAGCAAAATGCTTCTCTCTCCCTGACTCCTAGTGCCAAGTATATGGATTAATTTCTATTGCTGCCATAAAAATGTGCCATAAATTTAGCAGTTCAGACAACAGATTTATTCTCTTAACTTTCTGTAGATCAGTCTTGTTCTCTAGCTGCCAAGATTGTCGCATGCAAAACATATCCAGCTACCTATTATAAAGCATCAACTTAAAGTCCAAAAATGTCATCTAATTCTCATCAGCTCAAAAGTCCCAAATCTCATTATCTCTGTCACCTAAATGGGTTTGTTCCATCTAGGAGCATGATTTCTCTCCATCAATGGGATCCGTGAAAATAAAGAAACAAGCTGCCTGCTCCAAAAATATAATGGTAGAACAGGCATAGGATAGCAGTATAGACATTTCAGTTCATAAAAGGAGAAAATGCAAAAAAGAATCACTTGTCTCAAGTAATTTCAAAATCCAGCCAGGCAAATTCCATTACGTTTTAAGGTCTGGGATAATTGTCGTATTTCTCAGCTCTGTCCTCTGGGCTCAAGTCTTTGCCCTCTGAGTCATTCTTCTTTTTCTTGTGAAAGGTAGTATGTGCTTGCAGCTGAGGTTTTATCAGCCTGTTTTCTGCCTATAGAATTTTGGGGCTTTGACAGCCTTCTTTCATACTCTCTCTCTCCCTTTACATCCAAGCTGGCAGTGTTTCTGCTGGTGTAAAATTCTCAAGAACCCTGTGGGCCTTCCATGTATGTTACAGGGATTTACTCCCATACATAGGAAACTCACCCACAGGTCTTCCCTAGATAATGTCCTCTGGTTTTGTCTTGTATTGCCATGGCTGAGAGAAGAGACCTTAAGCTTCTGAGGTGTTCTCTGGTTTGATTGAGGGTTTGGGGGAGTCACATCCTTAATCTCTTGAGAGAGCCTTTTGTGTGACTGAACACTCTGAAATTTTTATCTTTCTGAGGTATCAGCAAAAGGTTGTCTAGTCATATCCTTGGCTTTTTTTCTGTAGAGCACATTTTCCTGACAGTGACTCTTTTAATTATAGCACCATTTGACATCTGGATAGGCTGAGAGTTTCCCAAACCACCAAGTCCTGATTCCTTTTAACAGTTCTTTCCTCAAGTTATCTCTTTCGTCTCACTTTTCAATATAAGCAGCAAGAAAAAAACAGACCCCACCTTCAACACCTTGCTTGGAAATCTCAGCTAAATGTCCAATTCTGTTTACAAATTCTGCTTTCCATATAACTATGGGAAAACAAAATTCCGCTAAGCTTTCTGCCGCCAGGATCCTCTTTCCCCCAGTTTCCAATAACTTGTTCCTTATTTTCTTTTGAGACCTCATTGGCAATGCCTTTAATGCCCCTATTTCTACTAATAATCTGTTGAAGGAAAATCTAGCCTTTTTCTGTTCTTTTTCTCAAAATTCTTCTAGCGACTCCCCTTTGCCCAATTTCAAAACCACTTTCCATTTTGCCTTTGTTGCACAGTATCCTACTTCTGGGTCCAAAATCTATATTTAGTTTTCTGTTGCTGCCAAACAAATAGTCACCAACTTAGCTTAAGCAACGTGACTTTATTATCTTCCTTTTCTGTAGGTTAGCAGTGAAAGTTTGACATGGGCTAAAATCAAGGTGCCAGCAGGGCAGCATGCTTTTGGAGGCTGTACTGGCAGATCCATTTCCTTGCTCATTCAGGTTGTTGGCAGATGTCTACTCTTTGCAGCCAATGATCTGAGATTCCCATCTCCTTCTGGCTGTCAGCTGAGGACCATTCCCAGCTTCCTTGGTTGGTGGACCCCTTCCTCTATCTTCAAAGCAAGCAATGGCAAATCAATTTCTTCTCACACTTCAAATCTCTTTCCTCCTTTTTCAGCTTCATCTTTCTCTTACTACAGCCAGGAAAGGTTCTGTACATTGAAGAGCCCATGTGATTAGATTGGCCTACAGGTAATCCCCACTCACCCTAATTATACCTGCAAAGTTTCTTTTGTCATGTACTTGGGATTAGGGCATGGAAATCTTTGGAAGCCATTAGTCTGCTGACCATAGCGTCAGAATTCAGATTTCAACACAGTTAGGTCTATGTTTAGGCTTTTTCCACCAGACTCGCTAGTGGTCTCATTCCCAGCTTATGTCATGCCTAGAGGCCCTGCTCTTCTTGTCACCCTGTTCTTGTCACTGTCTCAGCATTAGACAGTAATGCGTTGGGCTGTAAGTAACAGCTTACAGCTAAATAAGAACAGCTTGAACCAACAGGGATTTTTTTTTTCTCACATAACAACATATCTGGAAGTGGCTGATGGTCTTGCTTCAGTGATTTGATGATGTCAAGATCAGTAGCTTGATGATTTGCTTGGCCTTTCCCTCATGGTTGCAACATGGCTGTCACAACTCCAACTATTACATCCACCTTCAAGACAGGAAGAAGAGGGGAAAGAGAGGGCTTCTGTTTTGTCTGTCCCTTTGAACAGGAAAGGAACTGTTTTCCCAGAAGCGCCCCAGCAGGTTTTCACTTGTATCTCATTGACCACAACTATGTCACATGTCCCCAGTCCCTGCAGTTGCAAGAAGTCCTGAGAAGGTGAATATTTGGCTTTTCCTCTGTGGTGGAGTTGGGTAAAGGAAAAGGGGGTTGGAAATGAGGATTGGATTAGTTAACTCATAGCGACAGAATTTCAATCTGTCCAAGATACTGTCTTTGCCCTTTTCTCTTTCTAGCTCACAATTAGAATTGCAATCCTGCTGCCGAATCAGACACTTCGTGATGCCTGTGCTCTGACCACCTGTCCAATAACACCCACTCACTCCTTCTTGTAAGAAATCCCTGACCCCGATTAATTACCTAGACCGCTGCGTGCAGCAGCCTGGCTGCACTTCCTGTCACTGCTTGCTGCTGGCCCCTATGGAAGTACCTTTACAGAGGGCCAGAGACTCCACCAATCCTGTTAGCTACGCAGAGCCAAGTTTCTATTATGACAGCACCTGGTTTTAGATGGTCATTTTAAAGCTTCACTGTGTGTGTGTGTTTATGTCTGTGTACCCATGTGCAGAGAAAAGAGGGAAAAGTAGGGCACACTGATCAAGGACATTTTTTATCCCCTGACAGCTTGAAATTTTGATCTAGGTAGAAGCTATGCCACATATTACTCTAGCAGAGACTATAGCTGTCTACTGCAATATCCAATCTCCTCATCCTTAGTAACAAAAATACGATATTGTGTGCAGCAGTCATACACCTGCACAAAAAATTTCTTCACTTTCAGATGAAGAAGACCTCATCTTCTTTTACAGGTAGGTGTGACCATGTGACTAAGTTCTGACTAATGAGAGGTAAGTGGAAACATTGTATAGTATTTCCAGGATGTTTCTTTAAGAGAAGGGGCATGTCCTTTGTCCATTCCTTCATGTTGCTGCTTAAAGTGGGGTTGAGATGGCTGGAGCTCCATCAGCCATTTTGGACTATGAGGAGAAGATCCATATTTTAGGTGTGGATAAGAACTGTCACGCTAGTCTTAGACTTTCCACTCTGGGGAAATAAAATCCTTGTTTAAGGCACCATACTTTTGGATTTTTGTGCTATTTGCAACTGAACCTGACTCTAAATAATTCATCTACTTTTTGTCTGCATGATGTCTTATGCTTTACACAGCACTTCCAGTTATCTCATATTCATGAATGAGATAATTTGTAATATGAATTATATTATATTCAATAATTAGGAAAATACATGTTTTCCTGTGTTGTTTATAGTTGGTCCTGGTTCTAGGAGAGCTAGTTAAGCCAATAGCAACCACCAGAGAGCTGTCAACCTACCAGGGTTAAAAACTGTTGGAAAACTGAAGAGATTTGGTTCAGGAAAGAAGGGAGATGTTTCCAGAGTCAAAGACAACTCTAGGGAAACAGCCTGTCTCCATTTGTGTGAGACTGGGCCCTGTCTCCAAGGACCAAGTTTTTCTCACTATCTCACTTCCCCATCCTTAAAGTCATGTTTTGACCTCTGCTGAGAGCTTTATATAAATATTGTCTTATGGAAATTTTTTCCCAAACAGAGCTTAGGCATTGTTTGCATTATTCATTAATGGGCTGTCAGAATCATCCTGGTATAGTTCAATGAAAATTCACTATAGTAGGTCTGCTTTGTGATAGAAATTGGTAAAGGTGGGCTGTAGTAAAGGTCCTTGGCCCGTACTCTACTTTTTCCCAAAGAAGCAGTTGGTACACATTCCCCCAGACTCACTTCTGCCTTATTCTATCATCCACCTCCCCATACTCTCCTCCACCCCAAATCCCATAATGGGTCAACTTCAAAAGCTGGACAGTTTCCTTTCTTCTCCCACCCCCTCTTCCAAGAAATCCTAGCAGGATCTGACTAATTCCAGCATGGACCAGCCTGACCCAGCTCTTCCCTGAATCTGCCTGCTCACCCAAGATGCTCAGCCAGAGTGGGCTAACCCTTGAGAAGCCACAATGTTGATTCACAGCAGGCACTCTTACCAGGGATCTCAAAACAAAGGAGGCATGTGGCAGTGGTTAGAGCAGAACCCTGCTTTCCAGTGACAGGGATGAGAGAGTTTAATGGTTTTGTGATGGTTTAATGATAATGTTTTTTTTTCTTATCTATTATTCATGTTTTTGCTTCTAACAATCCTACGAATTATCTAGGGTGAATTTCTGTGGGAAAAGGTAGCAGAAACTAACATTTCGTGAGCATTAGGTGGGAGATAGGTGCTTACAGACACTGGTTCATTTCACATGATTCAGAGTATGATGTAGGAGTTAGTCAGTGCTTTGTTCCGTCACTGCTGTGTGTATTGGACAAACCACTAAACCTCTCTGACTCTTGACTGTCTCTTTTGCAACATGGGAATGCTACATAGAGTTGCTATGAGGATTAAATGTGAAGTGCTTAGTTTAGGTCCCGTTCCAGAATAAGTACTCAATAGAAATGAGCTATTACTATTGTACCCATTTTACAGGTATGAAAACTGAAGCTCAGAGAGATTCAGTAACTTGCTCAGAGTCCCACAGCTGGTTCTGTAATTTCCAGGCTAATGTTCTTCCTACTAAATTATGCTATTAAGGGCACAGAGCTTGTGGGTAGTGGCCCAGCTACTCAGGTTTCTTGAGACATTTAATCAAGTATTATTTTCATTCTTGAGGAATTATTTTTGGGCTAAATATACTTTCCCCTGGGAGTAGTGATGAGGGAGGGGATAGAGAGGGAAAAATGGGAGGTGGGAGAATATACTGTCAGGCCTCTCTCTGGCAGATCTGGTGAGGACAGGCTCGGGAGAAGGTTTCCCAACAATTCTAGAATCTCTAAGAAATCCCCAGCTCTCATATCATTAGCTCCATCATTTTTCTGGACCTCCAGGGAGCATTGAGATGCCTATAGCTCTTAACAAAGGCCTGGAATTTAGACTTGAGCTCCTCTGGTCCCCTGGGAGGCAGCAGAGTACAGTGGCTACAAGTTCAGGCTTCTCAGTGAGGCAGAGTTGCTGGAGATATCCTGGCATATCATTCTCCAGCTGGGGTTCCTTGGCCAAATCACTGAACTTGCCCTGAGTCTGGTTTCCACAACTGTAGAGAGATGATGAAAGTAGACTCAAGCTTCCAAGAGCTGCCTTGATGGGCTGCTGGGGCAGCTTTTTAGCCCCTGCCTTTGGGTTGAGAGAGCTGGCTGGGCTCCTGCCCATTCCCAAGTTGCAGATCTGGGTGTCTTTCACCTTCATGAAAGTTCTTGGTGGAACTGCCTAGAAATGGCTGCTTTCTTTCCGTACATGCTCCCACCTGGTCCCTTCCCACCCCTCCCAGGGCTCTCTTCTTCTGAGGAATGGGGGTGCTCTAAGCCCCTGAGACCGGAGACCAGCATGGAGCCTACATGGGTGGGTGGGCTCCCCTCGGAGCCTTTAGTCATGACTCAGTCCTTTAGTCATGAAGACCTTGACAAGTCATCCATGCTGACTTCTGTCAGTCCCTCCCTTCTCCAGGCCCACGAGATTGTTAGCAGATTGCTTCTGTGGGCAGCGTTGACTTTTTCAGCTTTTTCCATTTGGTGCTAATTTTTCTTTTTAATTAGCCAGACTGGCGTAGACTCTATACTGTGGAGGATAAGAGCACCGGCTGCCCAGTGGGGCAGATCTGTTCCAACAGCCTTTCTTTATACTGCCAGGTATGTGCTCATTGAGACAAGCACTGTGCCAAGTGCTTTACATGGACCAGGGTTATATCATAAGCCCTCGCAGCATCCTCATTAGCTGGGGATGAAGAAAATTGATGAGGAAATTCAGGTACCGAGAGGTAAAGTAACTTTCTCAGGGTAGGGTTGCATAGGGTCAAGGCAACAAGGGATGGACATTAGGAAGGGGAAGAGAGAGGAAAGAGAAGAAAAGGGAGGAATAAGAGGTTAAAAAAAAAATGCTTTCTTCCCAATCTTGTCCAAATCCTGCCTTCTCAGCCCCAGAAGTGTGGGGTCCAACAGGCCTAGGCCAGTCCCTTTGGTTTTGCTTGAGGTGTGGGGGCAGGAGAAGGGAGTTAATAAGGTTTAAGGGAAGGTTTATGGTGATGCTGGAAGGCCTTCCCAAGGAAAAACACATCATCCTCACAGGTTTGGCAGACGGAATGTAAAAAGGTGCATTATTTCTGAGGGGGAGCAGGAAGCCGGAGAGGATGTGTTTTCCCATGGTAGCACTCAACCGTTTGACTCAGAAGCTGTGTTTGGATCCCAAGGGAGCTCAAGTCACCAATGTCATGAATGCTCATGAATACTCATGAGCATAATCCGACCTTGTGGGCATCCCTCAATCCTGTGTTTATCAGTTTGTTTTGATTTTAAAATTAATGAGCAATTTCACACACAAGAGCCACGGCCCCCTGAGAAATTTAACCTTCAGCAGAGATTTTCTTGTCTCTTTGTATATGTAATTGCCACCCCCACCCCCACCTCCATGTTTTAGCCGTTTCCTCTTCTCCATTACTAAAAGTACCTGCATTTCCCCTTCCTGGCTCCATTTTTGGCTTCCTGCGTGCTAAACCTCTTGCAGTTGTCATCATGTCTTCAGAATGCATTTGATAGGTACAGGAAGTTGTATCAGACCGGAGATGGAACCAACAATCAATAGGAAAAGAACTATGTTTCTAAGAAAGATGCATCATGGCTTCCCACAGGAGTTGTGTACCATATATCTTAATATCTGTGGAACAATGGATCTAATTTTTACCTCCTCTGCTTGGCTTTCCCAGCCATTTCAACAAGGAAGAAAATAGATCTTTTAGCCTGCTGCTCTCCATATTTCCTGATGATTTATAGTAAAGACGGTTCCCTTTTAACCCATTCTTCAGATATCACAAAATAAAATCTACCTCCCCTCTCCTCACCCCCACCCTCCGGTTCTATTTCTCTTGGCTACTAGTTTAGTATATTTATGGTGTATGAGTCATCAAGCTGCCGCCGGATTGGATAAAGACCAAGCACCCCTGAGACCGTCAGTCAATTACAGCTATTCTGAGCTTCATTCACAGATTTATTAGCTTGCACACACAGAGAGAAATTCATTCAGCAAAGTTCATTCATAAAAATTTCAACACTCTGCTTTTCATCGTGTGCATCTCAGCCTTGTGCTGCAAATAGGCTCCGTAGAGAAGCTCCGAGTGGAGTCCAGGAGGGAGGGAAGCTCTGAGCGCGGGTGGGGAGGTGGGGCGGGCTGAGAGGGGATCCGAGGAACACGGACTATTGGCAAGTCCGTGAAACAATGCGGAGCAGCGCCCGTCGCTAGTACTCCTGGCTGGTGGCCCAGAACGGGATGCAAGACGAGATCTTCTAAGAGAAGGCAGCCATCAGGATCGCCGAACCCAGGCAGAAGGATCTTTGGCACACACACACACACACACACACACACACACACACACACACACACACACACACACGTATATATGTTTAAATGAACCATCGCTGGAACAATTAGAGGGTTAAATAGGCCAGGCTTGCTCCGCCCTGTGAGAGCCTTAGGGAGCAGGTTTGAAAGTTCCTGTGTGCAGCCGGGGAGTCTGGGGGTGGGGTGGGGTGGGGCGCTAAATATTTCGGTGCCTTCTGCAAGGCTAGCTATGCGGCG
>PVIY010049389.1:0-16009 GCA_004026745.1 Myrmecophaga tridactyla | reverse complement strand
TCTTTTTATTTCTTTTTCTGAATTGATGCAAATGTTCTAAGAAATGATCATGATGATGAATATACAACTATGTGATGATATTGTGAATTACTGATTATATATGTAGAATGGAATGAACATAATTATTACCCAATTCCAGGAGTCAGACTAAAGTTTGCTGCTCCCATTCCACATTATGTTTTAATGTTTTATGTTATAATCTGAACTTGTGAAAAGTTCATTCTATTTCTTTTGATTTTTTTTGGAGTATATATTGAGAATGAAAACTTGAGAGAGACAAATTATCTTAAGGAGATGCAAATTTTAACTATTGATTCCTTTGCATGGATGTTTATTTCTGTAGCTTCTCTCAGTGGAAGTTTAAATGAATTTTTATTATTTAGCCAGCATGAGAAATTTGGTTATCAATGTAAGGCCATGTAATCTATCTGATGTTAAGGCCCATTTGGGTTGTTGGCAAAATTCAGTTTATTGAGATTGCTGGACTGAGACATCTATTTACTTGCTGTATGTCAGCTGAGAGCCATCCCCAGCTTCCAAAGATCAACCATACCTTCTAGTTTGTTGTATCTTTCTCCATCTTCAGAGCCAGAAACTGTGTCAAACCCATCTCATGGTTTGAATCTCCCCTTCTCATCTCATTTCTCATCCAGAGAAGTTCTGAGCTTTAAGAACTCACATGATTCAATTTGGCCCACAGAGTAAATCCAGATTACACAGGTAAATCTCCCTATCTCACTGTCTGTACCTTTATTCATATCTGAAAATTTTTTTGCCATATAAGATAATATATTCCCAAGTGCTGCAGGTTAGAATATAGACATTTGGGGGCTATTATTCTGCCTACTGACAGCCCAATTAAATGCTTCATGTATAGATACTATTATTTTTACAACTGAATATTCTTTGAATTCCAGTCATATTGAAGTGAAAATATTTAGACTTATTGATCTGAATGATTCTGAAAAATATACTTAATGCCTCCTAATGAGCAGAAAAGGTATTTATAGCACTTATAATTTTTATGTCTTGTTTCTAAATTTTTGGCTAAAATATTTATTTTTACAACCTCTTAGATCTACTTAATTGTAAAAGTTGGAAATGTATCACTTCATATATAATCTTAAAGACAAGTAACTCACTAAAATATGTGTATATTGTGAAACATATTTTTTATATTTTATTGAGAAACCCTCAAGCTCAATAAAAGCTTTAATACCTTTGTGCAGATTTGCTAAAAAGCATATCAACTCTTATCTAATAGGAATGTAGTTATTTATATACAATATGCCATAAGTACTTCTTTCTAAATTCAAAGAGAAATAAAATGTTTTTTAATCACCATTTTGTAATTCCAGTTGTCATATAGATCTAGGCAATAATAGTCAGTACATTCCAAAAATATTGGGTTAAGATTAATGGATAACCTGACAATGGAGATATGAAGTTGACACAGTCTGAACATATAGATCAAATTTTGCACAAATATGTATCTTTTGCTATGAAGTAATTGGATGTACTCAGCATCATCTTTGATAAAATTTCATGGAATTTGCCCTCCAAATTTAAACCTAAATCAAGTCAAACCTTTTGGTCTAACTATCAGCTCATAGGACATAGCAAAACTTGAGGAATAATTTAGACAATTTTATACTTTGGAACAAAATAATTACAAAATTTGGAATATCTTTCAGACAAGTGACTTGGTCTCTAAGACAAAACAATGGTATTAAATGGTCATTAAATAGGTCATCATTTTTTATTTAAAAATTGCTATATAGAAATGCTTAATATCAATTATATGATGAAAATAGATGTTACAAAATAAAAACAACTTAAAATAAAAACAGAGTGTGGATCATATTTGTATCTTGATACAAATATAAACAAATTTTTTCAAGATGAAATAATCATATCAATAATCCTATAATATGTATCTGCTAAACAGCAATTAAGGTAAAAGGAATTTTAAGCTTTATTTTAAAAAGCAAGAATCACTGATATGTTTACAGTCTACAAGAAAATCCATTTGAAATATAAAATATATATAAGACAAAAGTAAAAATATGGAAATCAATATACCCTGCAAATACCACTTTTTTAAAAAAAGGCTGAAGTAAAACTTTAAATAAATCACTATTCAGAGAAATTATTCTTATTTGGTGTAGTAATATCTTGTTCTGATTTTAATTGCATTTCTTTAATGACTAATGATGTCGATCATCAATTTACATGCTTGTTATTTTTCAGTTACATATTTTTTCAAATCTTTTTTTCATTTTATACGTATTTTATTGAAAGTTGAGTTCTTTATTTATAGTGGAAACAAATCCCTTATTGGATATGTGATTTGCAAATATGTTCTCCTTGTCTCTTTTTTGTCCTTTCAGTTTCTTCTATTGTCATTTCTAGGAAATCTTTGCCTAATCAAAGGTAACATTTTTTATGCTCCCTCGAGAGATGTTACAGTTTTAGGTTTAACATTTAAGTCCATTATCCATTATCTATTAGTTTAAATTTAGTTATGGTACAAGGTATTGATCAAAGTTCAATTTTTGCAAATACTGTTCCAAATCTGGTAGTACCATCTGTTGAAAAAACCTATTATTTTCCATTGAATTACCTCTGCACCTTTGTCAAAAATCAATTGACCTTATATTGCAAGTATATTTCTGGACTATCAATTGCTTCGCTCATCTATACATGTATCCTTTCTCTAACAGTACACTTTATAGTAAATCTAGATGTTTTGCATGATGACTCCTCCAACTTTGTTCTTTTTCAAAATTATTTTGGCTAATCTAGTTCTTTTACTTTTCCACACGAATTCTAGAATCAGATTGTTAATTTCTATAAAACCAACATATTGGATTTAGTTTAAAATTTCATGGTTCTGTAGAAAAATAGGGGAAATTTAAGATCTTATCAAAAATGTCTTTCAATACATGAATATGGTCTATCTTCTCCATATCTGTAGATCTCTTGTGATTAATTTAATCAGTTTTACATTTTGTCCAGCATACCACAGCACATATTTGCAAGATATATACCTAAGGATTCCATGATTTATGGTGCTATTTTAAAATGCTACTTTTGAAAAACTCTAATTTAAATGTAACCTTGTTATTGTAATATATATGATTAAATTTTTACCATGTCACAAGACCTTACTAACATCACCTATTTGTTCATATAGCTGTTTTCTGTATTATTTAAGATTCTCCCTGTACAGAATTATTTGACCTGTGTTAACAGAGAAAGTTTAATTTCATCCTTTCCAATATGATAAATTTTATTATTTTATTGTTTTTTCTTGCTTTATAGTACTAGTTGGGACTTCTACCTGCTATAGGAGAGATTAGTCAAAGCAAGCATATTTGGCTTGATCATGGTCTTGGAAAGAAAGTATTCAGTTTTCATGGTTGAGTATATGGTTTTATGATTAAATAAATTTTGGAGATAACTTATACCATGTTGTATCAATTTTTTTTATCTCCAGGCATTAATTCTCTTCTTGGTTTCAAAATTATATATGCAATTACCTAATGAATATCACTGATTGGATATCAAAGTAGCATTCATAAAACTAAATGTTTATTATCCCATTCCAAATCTATTTCTCACCTCATTAAATGGTGCCACCTTCCATGTTATTGTTCAGACCAAATAACTCACAGTATCTTTCATCTCCTTATTCTTCTCACATTGCTTATTGATACTTTTACTAGATAAACAAAAACAAGGAAACCCTGGGCAGGCCATGATGTCTCAGTAGACAGAGTTCTCACCTGCCATACTGGAGACCTAGCTTCAATTCCCGATGCCTGCCCATGTGGAAAAAGAAAAACAAAGAAACTTTATATTGGGTAGAAATTTTTTAAAAAGCAGAAACTATTTATAGGATAAAATAAAATCAATATATAATTCCAAAAATTCCAAATCCAACTGCATTGAATATTAGTGATATGTAGCTACAAGAAATCCTTTGATGGCACCCTGCACATTTGTTTCCCGAAGGTTGAGTTCATTTTCCCAAAACAAAATCCCAACAACTACATTTTCCAGTGCCCCTGCTACTAGGGTGCAGACATGTGACTTGGGTTCTGCAAATCAGGTTCAACTATGCAAACCTTCTGGTAAAGTTAGTTATATGAGGCTGGGTACTAGTGAGGACGCAACAGGATAAGAGTGGTTCTGAGATCAGGGAAAGTGATAGTATCTTTACCACTTGGCCAGAGACACCAAAGCATTGTTCCTGCATCGGCAGCTCACTTAGCATGATGTCTCATACCAATGTGTTACTGCAAGTAGTTTCTGTGGCTGAATCCAAATTCTGTGAACCCATACCTTCCAAAGATTCATTAAAATATTCAATTGCCTATAATAAATTCCTTCACATTAAACTAGCAGAAGATGATTCCATGTCTTTAGCTGAGAACTATGACTGATATACCAAACTAACATAAATCTCTCCATTTCAATTTTTAACCCAATACTGAACTTTCATCAATTTCAGAAGCATTGCAGTTACAAAGGGTTCTTTCACAAACGAAATTACTACTCAGAAGGGTAAGTGGGGGTGTGATGGTTGGATCAGGTATCAACTTGGACAGGTGATAGTGCCCAGTTGCCTGGTCAAGTAAGCACTGGCCTAACCATTACTGCAAGGATATTTTGTGGCTGGTTGATAAACCAGAAAACTGGTTTATTAAATCATCAGTCAGTTGATTACATCTGTGACTGATTACATCTACAATCAACTAAGGATGTTTCTTCCACAAATGAAAGAATCCAATCAGTTGTATTTGATACAATCACCTGAAGATGTTTTAGGAAAAAGAGAGCATGTTCATTGCTTCTTCAGCCAGTGGGCCTCTCCTGTGGAATTCCTCTAGACCCTTCATTGAGTTGCCAGCCTTTTAGCCTGTCCTATGGATTTTAGACCCTTGCATTCCCATGGTTTCAGGAGGTATGTTTATAAATCTCATATTACAGATATCTCATGTTAGTTCTGTTTCTCTAGAGAACCCTGACTAATAAGGGAGATGATGACCAACTATTTAGGAAATGGTTATTAAACCCATTCTCTACTTTGTTCTTTGTGCTGCAAAAACAGTAATTACTAAAACAGTCAACATCTACACTTTCATAGAGTTTATACTCAGGCTAGGAAAGAAACAGAGAGCAAACAAATGCATCTGGCAAATCAGCTTGTAAAATTGCCTCTGAAAACATGTAAGAGGATGATGTGATAGAAAATAACTCATGGGAATAGAATATGTTTGTAGTGGTCAGGATTTTCCAGGGAAACAAAACCAATGGAGATATCTCTAAATATAAGTCTCTATGAGTGTCTCACATAACCGTGATGATGCATGAGTCCAAATTTCACAGGGCAGGCCATGAACCTGGAACTCCATTGAAGGTTTTTGTGAATTCCCCAGGAGAAACTGAACAGCCAAAATGGAGAGATAAGCCTCCAGGTGATTAGATTTAAACATCACTCTTTGTGGATGGCATGCCTCTTAGCCAACAATAGATGCAGTCTTCTGTAGATGAAATCCACATGCTGATGATTTAGGCCCACAGTAACAAAACAACTGGGCACCATCACTTGTCATATGTTCATGTGACACATGAACATATCACATATTCATCCCCTGTCATTTTGGCAGCTTTACACATTACCTTAAACCACACTCAATCTCTAAATAAAAAAAAATAGCAGATATTTTTCACCCAACAATGCTCATTGTTTGTGTACAAAGCATTAAATCTTTCCAGAATAGGGTACAAGTCCTCGGGTAGTACTCACTCTAAACTTGGTATCTTATAACTTAACTATTGTAACATGAACAATACAAGTTATATTATATGATAACGGTGATAAGATAGAGGATAACAAAGATATTTCTTTATATACAAATACAAGCATAATCTTAACAAATCAAGGATGAAATATTAATATCATTACAGTCCTCATTTCTGTAACTGGTTTCTTGGTCATAGTTCATATTTATCACTACCTTCTTCCACTGTCCATTCCATATTCCCTTTACCCTCAGCAAGCACCTCAACTGGCTATGGTTCTCGTTCTTTGCCTAGAGATGTGACCTAAACCTTAATTCCTGAAATTTCTAGACCATTGGATTGGGTTGTTGAAATTTTCCACTGATTTTAATCACAGGGCATTATAGTACTAAGAGATGCCCTACGGGATCTCCTGCATTCTAGGAAAACTCTTCTTTACTTCCAGTGTAGTTACATTCCCATTTCCCCTTGATAATCAGGATCAATCATTCCACTCAGTACAGTAATTCCCTTCTTTGTCCATTGATTCAGAAAATAGAGAAGCCCAAAGTGGCCAGGTAGCAATCCAACTTCCAGTTTAATGGAATCTTTATTGTGTCTCCTAGTGGAAGCACTCCTCCTTCCAGAAATAAGACCTGCAGACTTGCAAAGCTCAAGGTTGTAGGCACAGGAAGGAAAAATTTTCCTAGTGGAGCACTAAGGGTAATAGTGAGTGGTGCCACTTCCATTTCCACCCTTGGATTCTTAGACCTCTGAATCCTGGCAATGGGAGAAAGAGCATCATAGAGTGGATGCTGATTCAGAGCATTCACAGCCTCTTGAAGAACACTATCCCATGCCTGCAAGGTATTGTCACCTAATTGGTGCTATAATTGAGTCTTCACAAAGCCATTAAACCATTCTATCAATCCAGCTGCTTCAAGATGATGCAATTATGGTAAGACCAGGTAATTCCATAGGCCTGTGCTCATTTCTGCATTTTATTTACTGTTAAGTAGGTTTCTTGAACAGAAAACATTATGTTTGGAACACCATGATGTTGGATAAAACATTGTTAGTCCACCAATGGTAGTTTTGGCAGAAGCAGTACATGCAGGGAAGGTAAATCCACATACAGATTATGTGGCTATTCCAGTTATATATACTAGATTTGAAGGATCAGATGGAAGAGCTGGAGCATCGCTGCCTGCAGTTATCTGGAGAGATAGACACAATTGGTGAGTTCAGTGCCCTCTACCAAAATCAGAGGGCAGTAATGAAGGAGCATCACCATGTAAAAGAGGACATTAGCTGCTTAGCAAATGACAAGGAAGACATGAAGGTAAAACTCCTTGAGATGCAGGAGCTCAACAAAACACTTGTTGGGGAGTGCAAAGGACAGCATGGCATGTTTCTGGCAGCTGCCCAGAGCCCTGCTAGTCAGGACACAACAGCTTCCCCAGCCCCCCAGGAACTTGGAGCCGACAACGGACAGGACCTTCCCAAGGGGAACCTGGCAAATGATGTGGGATCTGCTAAGGGAGAAGCCCTCCAAGGCCAAACTGTTCCCAAGACTCCCACTGCCCAGCAGAAAATGCAACTGCTACATGAGGCTCAATACCCCTAGGATCGCCATGGCCTGCAAGAAAATCCCTGCATCCCCTTCTTCTACCAGGCTGGGAAGTATGAAGAAGCGAAGGTTCTGGTCATCTAAGCCTGTCTCTGCCCCCCACTTTATCCATACCACTCTTTCCCCACCCCCTTTCCCCACCCCCTTTCCTACCATCCTTTATCTCTAGAGTAGCAAAGAGGGGCCCCTGAGGGGCTCCCTTCAGCCTCTTAGACCCCTTGCTACCTTGGCCAGGATAGGACTAGGTTTTAATTTCTGGGCTACGGATATTTAGTTCTAATAAAATTAAAAGAAAAAAAAGACAAAAGAATTGAAAATAAAAAAATGTTTTAAAAATTTTTTAAAAATCCAAAAAAATGTATATATATAAAGAAGGCAGGACATTTTCTTGTAGAAACCTTACTGATGATGCCAGGCCTTGGAATCTCCAGGTAAAGGAATTATTGATGTGCAACTCAAGAATTAATGGGGATGAGCTGTAGGCTTCCTTCCACCACAGAATGAGCATAATTTGTCTTTTTGGAATAAATGGAAGTCTTCAGCACATACACTCTCATGCCCAGAACTACCAATCTGTCATCTTAGAACAAGGGACTCATCCACCCCCAATTCAGAGGGGTGAATTCATTCTGTATCCTCAGGGGCTCAGATGCCCCCTCTTAGAGGCACTGGCGGGTACACTGGTGCCTTTTCTTCAGCTTCCCTTTTGGGCAGTATTTACACATTTATTTAGACAAGGGCATGGGCTGGTGGCAAGATTGATGTCCCCTCAGAGTGTGAAGACTGTAACTCTGATACATTTTGTATATCCTGAAGGCAGGACAGTACCCTGTTTGATAGCAGAGGCTGGGGCTGGCTAATGGAGTGTGGGGCTTTATTGATATATGGGGAAACTTCTTAACTGATATATGGAAACTTCTTTATTGACATATGGAAAAGCACAGAGGAAGGAGGTGGGAATAGGGTCTGCACCCAAGTAAGAATAGCAACTCTATTTATTGATACCTGGAACAGTACAGAAGAAAGAGGGGGATAGGGTGTCTTACCCTAGTGATACTGATTATTTTTATTTCACTTTTACTTCTCAATAAGTAGGTTCTGCCCACAAAGAAATGTTAAGTGAACATGGAATGGATTTATTAACTTAATTAAAAAAAAATTTGCCAATATGCTCCCTTCCCCATCCCACCCTCACACCCTCCCCCCAGTAACCTGGAATCTGTTATCTGTGTGAATTTACCATTTCTAGTAAACACTTATAAGTATCATAACATTTTTGTCCTTGTGTGTCTTACTTGTCACACTGAACATGATATTTCAAGATTTTTCCATGTCTTAGCACATCTCATAACTTCATCTTTTCTCATGGCCAATGACATTCTGTTGTGTGCATGTACTCATTTTGTTGATCCATTCACTTGTGGATGGACATTTGTGCTACTTTTTGGCTATTGTGGATAATGCTGCCATAAAAGCAGGTGTTCAAGTGAAAAGAAATATTAAAAGGAACAAATCCTTTGCAGCATTATTTAATTTAAATATTTAAATTAAATTTTATTATTATTTTATTATTAATTTAATTTAATTTATTTAAATAAAAGATAGCCTTTAGGGTTTGATTTGGGGAGAGCAAAAAATGTCAAAAGTCATCAGGTTTGAACACTATGTTAAATAGGTTATTGTGACACAATAGTTGGTTCCTTGTTTAACGGAGGTGACCACAAAAAGACTTCTAAATTAATGGATGATAAGGTCAACCTAAACCTCAACGAGGAATTTTATTCTGATATGGCACAGATCCTTTGTCTTCCAGGCAGAGTACTCAGAGCACTTTCCTTCTAGTCAAGAAAAGCTTACTGCAGCCTCCCATTAAGATCAGACCAATCATCTGCATTACTTTAACAGGGAAAACTCAACTCCAGTTTCTTATGAATATGCAGTTGGACACAAAATCTCTTGCAAAATATTGCAAACAAGCCTATCAGTTTTGGGGGTAGCACTGACTACAACAAACAATTCCCTTTCACAACCTTCTACAACTTTCCTTATCGATTCAGCTCTTGTCTAACCCATTGAAACCAGGCATTATGAAACCACACTCCCTTAGACAAGCTCATCAACTTCTAGTCAGCATTGGCCACCACAAACAAAATTCACTTCAACACACCTCCTCAACTTTCCATGTTCACCCATGGTTTGCCCTCCACATTCTCCAATCAAAGCCACACACCTTCCTTTAAAAAAGAGATCATTCAGGGGGGTGTGTCCTGCCTGGTGTGGGCAGGGGACTGTGTCCTGCCAGGTGGGGGCAGGTGGCCGTGTCCTTCTGGGTGTGGGTAGGAGACTGTGTCTGGGGTTTCTGCACCTCCTCCCTGCCAGGAAAGCCAGCATCAGTGTGTAAGTCGCAGGAGGAGGGCAGGGACAGTCTGCCATACTGTCCTGGGTGGCAGGACCAATGTCCACACCCAGCTGCCCATGCCCACCTGACCAGGATGGAGCCCACGTGCCTTGGACTGTGTCTACTTGTCTGCACCCACATGCCCTGGATAGTGTCCCTGCCAGCTGAGCCGACCTGCTCCAGTCCATGTCATGAAAAGCTCAAATTCTGTTAAGAAGCTAAACCCAGAGGTCTGCCCAGACTGGGGCTGGAGTTGTGGGACCAGAAGCCCCAGTGTGCCCTGCACTCCTGCCTGCCCCCACAGCTAGCTTGAGAGAATCCACAGCTGGGAGCTCCCATGGGGAACCCAGAAGCCAGTCAACCTGTTCTCCCTGCACACAGAGACCCCTGAGCTGGTGCCCAGAGCCTAATATGCCCCTCTGCCTACAGAGGCCCGTAGGCCTAGGAGGGCCCAGATGGGGAGGCAGGGATGGGGCAGTGAGCCGTGCTGAACCACATCACAACCCACTGAGTGCCAGGCCCGGCCCACCTAATGACATCAAGGAGAGCAAGAAGACACTCGAAGAACATAAAGTAGAGTCTGAAAGAATAAATAGAAAAACAACAGCTCTCACAGAGATAAAAGATACTATTGACTAAATTAAAAATATCCTGGAGACACATGACAGCAGCTTTGAATAGGTAGAAGAAAAAGCAAGCTAGAAGAAAGGACCATTGAACTCAAATGCACAAAAGAACAAATGGCCAAAAAGACGGAAACACTGGAACTGGATTGCAAGGAAATGAACAGCACAAAGCATGTAAATATAAGAATCACTGGTGTCCCAGAAGGAGAAGAGCTGAATAAAGGGCTAGAAGATTAGTTGAGGAGATAATGGGGGAAAGCACTCCAGCCCTTATAAAGCACATAAATATGCAAAGAAAAGAAGCCCAATGAACCACACATAGGATAAATCAAAATAAGCCTACTCCAAGACATATACTAGTCAGACTGTCAAATGCTGAAGAGAGGCAGAAAGTCCTGAAAGCAGCAAGAGAAAAGTGACTTATCACATACAAGGCAAGACACAGAAAACTGAGTTCAGACTACTCAAGAGGCACCATGGAGGTGAGAAGGCAGTGGTATAATATATTTATGATCCTGAAAGAGAAAGACTTTCCAGCCAAGAATTCTTTACCCAGCTAAGCTGCACTTCAAAAGATGAGTGGATAAACGAAATGTGGTACATACTTTTGATGGAATATTATAAAGCAGTTAGATAAAATGATGTCCCAAGACATATGACAGGGTGGGCCATGGTGACTCAGTGGCAGAATCCTCACCAGCCATGCTGGAGACCCGGATTGGATTCTCAGCACCTGCCCATGCAAAAAGTAAGAACAACAACAAAAAAACATATGACAATGTGCATGAAACTTGAGGACATAATGTTGAGTAAAAGAAGTCTGAGACAAAAGGATAGACACCATACGATTTTCTCATTATGGCTTTGATAAAGCCACCAGTGTTTTGGAGCAGCTAGAAAGAAAAATCTGAGATGAGGGCATGGTAGCCCATGACAAACTCTGGGACCTGTTCTATAGCTGCTTGTTGAATGTGAAACATGGAAGCCGTTGTTTGGGAAATCATTTGCATGCTCTAGCTGCAGAGATGGAACATTTAGTTCATTGTTATATGGGAGTGCAGATTTACTTCCTGGGCTGTATGATTTGAAGTTTCCTCTCTTTATCAGAGCCATAATAGTGAAATCATACTGTATCTATTGTTTTGTGTCTGCCTTATTTCACTCCACATTACATACTCTAGGTTCATCCATGTTGTCATATGCTCCAGGACCACATTTCATCTTACTGCTGGATAACAGACCATCATATGTAGATGACACATGTTATTTATCCACTCTTCTGCTGATGGACACTTGAGTGTTTCTATCCTTTGCCAATTATGAATAGTGCCACTAGGAACATCAGTGGACAATTTATCTGCTCGGGTTTGTTAGGCTTCTTGAATTTGTGCATTGAGGTCCTTCTTCAGTTTGGAAATTTATCACTTACTGAATCCACAAAAATGACTTTCATTTCACTCTGTCTGCTGTCCTTTCCAGACTCCAATTACACATATATTAGACCATGTACCTTTTATATCTCTTACTCATCTCTTCCCTACTCACGGTTGTTTGGGGTTATACATCCTAGAGAAACATGGTTTTGAACTAAGTCGATTTCTTGTAAATAGGATGAGGTCACTTCAGATAAGTGTGGCCCAGGATGGGTCTTAATCCTATTACCAAGGGCCACATAGGGAAGGTCACAGGAAGAGTAAGCTGAGGGAACAGCCAGAAGCTGGAACTCAAAAGAACTCAGAAGAGAAAGGAAAAACCACTACGTGCATTACCAGGTGTAATGGCAGGTTCTTGTGTCAACTTGGCCAGGTGATGGCACCCAGGTATTGGGTCAGGCAAGCACTGGCCTAACCATTACTGCAAGGTCACTTCACGGCTGACTGAAAAATGAGAAGGCTGGGTTATTAAGGCATCAGTCAGTTGACTGCAGCTGTGGCTGATTACACCTATGATCAACTAAGAGCATGTCTCCCAAAAAGGAGAAAATTCGATTGGTTAGATGTGATCCAATCAGTTGAAGACCTTTAAAGAGTAGAAAGGATTTTCACCTCTTCAGCCAGCGAGTCCCTACTGTGCACTTCATCGAGACCCTTCCTCAGAGTTGGAGCCTGCAGCCTGCTCTATGGCTTTAGGGCTCTAGCATTCCCACAGGTGTGTGTGAATTACTTCTATCAATCTTAAATTTGTAGCTATCTCCTGTTGCTTTTGCTTCTCTAGAGAACCCTGACTACTACACCAGGTGACCAAGGAGCCCAGGACCCTGGACCACCAACAGCCAGCCCTGAGCACCACAGTCTTCTGTGAGAAAGCATCACCTTAGTAATGCCTTCATTTGGACTTCTCCTGGCCTCAAAACTACAAGCCAATAAACATTTGTTTCAAACAGCTCATTGCATGGTCTGTGCATTAGCAATGAGGACACTAGAACACCACTCCTTTTGTCTCTCCATGCTTCATTTTAAATATTTTCCTGGCCTATCTGTAGTTCATTAAGTCTACCTTTAGCTCCACCAGTTTCTAGCTAGTGCCTTGGGCAAGCACACAACGTCAGAAAAGCCTCATTCACAAAATGGAGTCTTTATCTCTAATCCTCCCTCCAGGAAGGTCTAAATCCAATAATAAATACAAAATACAATGTTAAATTAGATCTACTCAATAAAATACATTTCTACACCATTCCTCATATTTGGTTAGTCCCAAATCTCAAGTTCTAGCAAAAACCTGTCTTCTAAGCTTTAAAACCCACAAATTTACTGACTACCCAATCAAAGTCATCCCTAAATCAACCCATCCAAAACCGAACATTCCCTCCACTACTTCCACCCTGGTTCACACCTACTTCCTTACTCTGGTCCCTTTCTCAGCATGGTCAAGGCAGAGTGGTGATGAAGGCAGGTTCTGGGGTGAGGGTACCAACTTCAAGTCCCTCACCTGCCTCCTCCTGGCTAGAAGACTTTGTTTCTGTTTGCCAGTGCTGCCAGAATGCAACACGGTAGAAATGACTTTTATAAATCAGATTTATTAAGTTACAAGTTTACAGTTCTAAGGCCATAAAAATGTCCAAACTAAGGCACTCAGAGGATTATACCTTGACTCAAAATGGCTGCATCCTCTTCTGGCTTCTGGTTTCAAATGGTGCTCTCAGCCCCTGGGGATCCTTCTGGTTCTGGCCTGCTCAGCATCTCATGGGAAGGCACGTTGTGACATCGGCTGGGCTCTGCATCTCCAAATGTCTGTGTCCATGCTGGCTCTCCAAATATCTGCATCTGCTTCCTACAGAATGTTTCTCCCTAAAAGACTCCAGGTAAACTAGTCAAGACCCACCTTGAATGGGTGGGTCATATCTCCACAGAAGACCACACCCACAATTGGGTGTGTCACATCTCCATGGAAACAACCTAATCAAAAGATCCCACCCTATAATACTGAATCAGGATTAAAGAACATGGCTGCCCCCACAAGACTGGATCAATCTTTAAGAGAACATGGCTATTTAGGGGTAAATAACAATTTTAAAATGAACACAAACCTCAGCCAAGTCACGTAACCTCTGTACATCTCAGTTTTGCCATCTGTCAAATCAGCAAGACAAGAATACCATCTACTCCACCAAACTGTTTTTGAGTTCTAAATGGGATACAGGTAAAGCAGGTAGGAGAGTACCTTAAGAGTCATGTAATGAGTATTCCAATTAGACGATGCTATGAATTATTTCCTCTCAGAGATGGGACCCTTACCATGCTGGAAAAAGAACAGAATGTGGCTGCAAGTGTGTTCTTGTCTGATGTTAAAATTGAAACAGGCATGGCTGGGAGGGGTGTGCTAGCCAAGAATGGCTTTCTAATTTCATTGTGCAATGGAGGCAGAAGCTGCCCTGAAGTCACTCCCCAGATGGGTCTCCATATCCCCTCAGGGCCAGGGCCAGGTCCCTTCAGTCCCAACAGAAAGGGGAGGCCTGTCACAGAGGTGACCCCTGCACCTCTTGTCTTGGGGACAGCCAGCCACATCAGGCTTATCGTCTGGAAGACCTTTTCTTCCCTATCTCTTTTCTGAGGCCAAATCACAAATAGCCCTTATAGGAGAAAATTTCCAAAGAAAGCCATCTCCCATTCATGGCCTTGTTGTAAAGTAGACCTTACTGACAAAGGTCAGGGAGAAATGACATCCATCCATCCAAACCCTAGGTTGGTTTGGTTCCCCCTGAGGCACTGCTTACCACATGACTAGCTATTATTTCCTGGTAAAAAAGTCACTGCGAAGAAGTCAGCATTTCCAGAAGACCAAGCAGTAGCAAAGAATTGCATAGGTGGGGGCAAGGTTACAAAACAGGCTGGAGAAGAAGACAGGAAGAGACAGGATAGATGAGAAAGCAAGTAGGGTAGAAGTTTCAGAGCAAGGCCAAGAACACGTGTGGATGCCCCTTGGAAGGGGGCCTGGTCCTTGGGGGTGGAGGTGGGTATGTCATTTCATGCAAAGTTGGCCACACAGGAAGGGAGAATGTTTCCAGAAAGGGAACATAGGATCAGAAATAAATTCTCATGACAGAAAGCAAGACGTTTAACTAAAACTACTAAATGACATCAAAACCAACACAAAACCAAAACCCCTATGTGTTACTCCAGTCACACAGTTATAAAATTCAATTCCAGAAGCACATTTCATTTTTACTGCTAAAAAGAACAAATGGGTAGGTGACCATTTTGTTCTGTTTTTACAGAACATAGCAGTGTTGCTCCGTGGACCTTACTCTCTGCACCATGGGGAGACCCTCGACCCCTCAGCTGCCCTCACACTGCTCTGGAGACCTGAGAGAAGGTGCAGAAAGCACTCGATGCCATTCTCGCTGTTCTCTTAAAGAAGCACACAAAACAGGAGAGAATCCCTATGGCTGCTCCCAGATAAAAATCACCATGAGTCACAATGTGCAGAACCCAGCCCTGCCCTGGAAAAGGGGCTTGTAGGTATGTGCCAAGGGGAGCACAGGGCCGCCCCCAAGATGAGAGAGTTCACAGGAGTTTCCACTCTTATGATGGCAGCACTTCTTGAGAGGACTTGATAAAAACTAAGCAGACTCGTCGTGACTAAAGCAGAGGTGGAGAGTTGGGGTCAAGGGCACAAAGGACACAAGGCCGGCCGGGCCTGCAGGTCCTGTCTTTCCCCGCCAAGGGACCTCTGAAGGAGAAGTGGCTTTTGTAAGTATCGTGGTGCCACCTCTTCAGCTTGTTGGAAAGACCTCGGCTAACTGTGCTTAGTGGGCCAGCCCTGAGTGGCTCAAAAGGGGGGCTTTCACTTGTCCAGCAACCCCAGAGGGCACCCATACAACCCCTGGAGACTTTGCTTCTTGCATTGCAGCTCCCAATCTCTTGACACCTGGGCGGTGAGGAGCGAGGGGGCCCCAAGCCTCCGAGGACAGGTCACCCCCCTGGGTCCTGGGCAGCTCGTTTGGGCAAGCCCCTGCATCACCCAGAAGGAGGCCCCGCCCCACACTGGCATCCTCCTCTCACCTGGATTGGCCCTGTCCATTTTAACCTCCACAATTTCTCCCAGGATGGCAAGGACTTCTCACTT
>PVIY010049388.1:0-16758 GCA_004026745.1 Myrmecophaga tridactyla | reverse complement strand
TCCCAGAATGAGCTGAGATTCAGCATCAAGGGATTGAGAAAAACTCTAGAATGAGCTGAGACCCAGCATCAAGGGATTGAGAAAACCTTCTTGACCAAAAGGGGGAAGAGTGAAATGAGACAAAGTGTCAATGGCTGAGAGATTCCAAACAGAGTCCAGAGGTTATCCTGGAGGTTATTCTTATGCATTAAGTAGATATTACCTTGTTGTTCAAGATGTAGCAGAGAGGCTGGAGGGAACTGCCTGAAAATGTAGAGCTGTGTTCCAGTAGCCATGTTTCTTGATGATGATTGGATAATGATATAGCTTTCACAATGTGACTGTGTGATCGTGAAAACCTTGTGTCTGATGCTCCTTTTATCTACCTTGTCAACAGATGAGAGGAACATATGGAATAAAAATAAATAATAGGGGGAACAAATGTTAAAATAGATTTAGTTTGAAATGCTAGTGATAATGAAAGTGATCAGTAAGGGGTATGGCCTGTAAAATTTTTTTTTCTGTTTTTTATATTTTTCTGTTGTCTTTTTATTTCTTTTTCTGAATTGATGCTAATGTTCTGGGAAATGATCATGATGATGAAGATGCAACTATGTGATGATATTGTGAATTGCTGAGTGTATGTGTTGGGAATGTTAGTGTTTCTTGTAATTTTTTTTAATTAATAAAAATTTTTAAAAAATGCAAGGGTTAGATGGAATAACTGTAAGACCCTCAGTCTTAGAATTCTGAATTCCCCTGGGTTTGTTCAAGAATACAGATAATCAAGAGAAGTCACAAAGGAGGATGGGACATTTCATTGCCCTCTCTTCATTGTCCTAACTGCCACTTTTTCATTCCAGCACACAGACGGAACTTTCTGTGTCAAGCCCCTCAAACAGAAACAAGTAGTAAGTATTTGAGGATTTGAGGGCAGGGATTGTTGGTGTCCTCCACATTGTTGTGGTTCTTTTTTTTTTACTTTTTTTTTACTAAACCTTCTTCCTTGCCTCCATCCTGCCCTGTTTTTCAAATAATTAATAAAGGAAGTGCTCTCATGTGTTAGAAACTACTTGGGTGGCCTGAAAAGAATAGTGATATTTGGCAATTTTATTGTTCCAGAATCATTGGCATTGAGGCAGCCATTATCTCTGAGCAAAGAACTTGAGGACAAAAAGGACAAGCATTGTCTCCTGACAAATTTAGGTTTAGGAAGAATTCTCTTTTTATTTAAAATGCTGGGCAAAAAACATTTCCAGCAAAAGTATAAAGTATCAGGGTCCATTTATGGGCCAGTTAAACCTCTTGACTTAATTTATCCCACCATTTATTTTCTAAAATTCAAAGTTTGCTGGCTGTCTGCCTTAGCAGAAGGATCAACAGATTATCCATGTGTCTGTTAGAAGTCCTAACCCCTAGTGGGTGCCAGCACTTTTCTTTCCACTTTTGCAGAGGTAAGAGGAGACATCAGGTATATCACTAGAGTTAAATTGGTCATGGAGGATGAAGGAGGGGAAGTGGTGCAGGTGGCATGGACAAGGGAGAAGGCTGAGGTGTAGGCCACTATAAATTAGTTAATAATGTCCTTTTCAATATAATCACTAGGTTAAAACAAATTTTAAGAGGGTCAGAGAATGAAACACATCCTGAACCCAGGGTACTAGTAACCTTACCTCATAAGGCCAGGCCTTAATGAATTTCCTTGTGAGTAAGTCCTCATTCTCCAGGTGGCAGCTGGAGGACCTAGGTAGGATGGAAAGGTTAAAGGAAAATGTTTTAGCTCTTTTCTTGTTAAAGCATTGGCCTTAGCAACAGACTTTGTCAAACTAGAAAGTGGAAATTGATTTCAGTGTCAAGAAACAAGGGAAGGCCAACTTTGGCCCTGACATGACCCAAGATAGTTGGCATTGGAAGTTGGGTTTTAAGAAACAGAGGACCAAAAGGGGCAATTTTGCTCCAGGTTTGAAACGGGACAGCCCTGGGGGGTGTGGAGGGGCAGGGCTGAATTGGGCTCTTGTTCAAGGTCTTGCTATCTCTCTTTGGTGTCTACATTCTTCTCTCGCCCTTTTTCCTTGCCTATATCATTTCCTCTATCTTTTATTTTTATAATGTTTAAACTTAAATTTTATTATATAACCAAAGCTTATTGTATAAAGATTAGAAAATTCACATAAAGAAAATGAACAAAAATTACCTGAAATTCCTATGTCTACCACTCTAAATATTTTTGACGCATATCCTTCCATTCCTTTCTCTAGCCTTCTTAACTGTCCATTAGAGTGAGCTGCAGTGCCAGTTTTAGTGTCATAAACTTTTATGTTCCCCATTGAATATGAGTGAATTAAACATTTGATTATTTCCTCTCTCAAAGAGAAAACATGAGGAAATAAAAGCATCCCTTATTTGTCCAGGCTTTGATAGTGTTCATTGTGAATCAGTAGTCCTCGGTTACCAATGGAGAGTTGGGGGAGAGTTCCCACTCTTGTCTCTCTATCGGGCCAGCCTGTCCTTGAACTTTTCTGTTTGCTCTTCAGGTAGATGGGGTCAGCTACCTCCTTCAAGAAATCTATGGAATTGAAAACAAATATAATACACAAGATTCTAAGGTGAGTTTTAGCCAACATTTTGAATGTGTTCTTTTCTCCAGGAGGCAGAGGAGACTTTCTCTGACAAAGCCAGGATCTAGGAATTTAGCGTGCCAAACTCTGGAATCATTGGTCCTAGAAGGTCATTTTCTTGTTCCTCATTTCAGATTATATTTATATCACTTTGGAAATGAGCAAAAACAGGCTGGTGGATGGTTTGGGTTTGCTTTTCTCCTGCAGAGCTCTGTTCAACTTTGTTTCCTGGCAGGGTTCTTTTATTACCCTTTTACCTTTCCCTGTTTGGTCTCCTGGCTATCACCTGCTAGCTCAGACTATTAGAGAAGACCAGATCTGAGGCTCATAGAATGACCTTGCCTGGTTAGTCCCTTCCTCTCCACTTTAGGTAAACATTTCCCCCAGAATAAATGAAACTAAGTATTTGAAAGCACTTGGTAAACCACAGAGTCCAGTATAGATATAAGATTTTGTTCTTATTACTTGTCTTGGCCCTTCAGCCAAGCTGCCTTGTAAATAAAATATATGACAGGAAGATCTTTGTTCCACTGGCTGCATTTCTGTTTCCCTGGCCAGGTGGCTGAGGATGAAGTGAGTGATAACAGTGCTGAGTGTGTGGTGTGTCTCTCAGATGTCCGCGACACCTTGATTCTGCCCTGTCGCCACCTCTGCCTCTGTAACACCTGTGCAGACACTCTGCGCTACCAGGCCAACAACTGCCCCATCTGCCGACTGCGTAAGCCCCAGGAGCGGCCGGAGGGCAGGTGGGAGGTGGTGTGCAGTGAGGACGTGCAATTTTGTAACACTGAAATTTATGCCGCTTCTGGAAAGCTGATGTACCTCCGGGAGGAGGGATCATGATTTCTCTCTGGGTTCTGACTCATTTTTCCTTCTGTACCGAAATGTCCTGATTGCCTGTTTTCTTCTTCATAGCTTTCCGGGCACTGCTTCAGATCCGAGCTATGAGGAAGAAATTGGGCCCATTGTCCCCAACCAGCTTTAACCCCATCATCTCATCCCAGACATCTGACTCTGAAGAGCATTCGGTGAGTTGCGCTGGGAGCCATGACCCGTGGTGAAGCTAATCAGGATAGCCTCCTTGCTGGCTTTTCTCGTCTTACTTTTTACATGACATTGCAGCATTAAACCTTGGCACGTTGAAGTGTTTAATAAACCAACTGCAATCACATTGTTAAAGCCAACCAATATTATAGGGTGCACAGGTAGTTCAGTGGTAGAATTCTCACCTGCCATATGAGAGACCTGGGTTCGATTCCCATCCCAGGCACCCCTCAAAAAAAAAAATCGTGAACAAATTCCTTATGATATATATGTCACATATCTGCCTCTCTAGTGTGTGTATATAGATATAGATATACATATATATGTAGGGAGACATTAAAAAAAAACCACATCACAGCATATCACATTGGAGAGTGCATCACTATATCTCTTTTTTCCTTGGGAGTTTGGTATCCAGTTAATATTTACCATTCCATAAAGCCATCTGCTTGGCAGTTGTCACTCCAGTATGGGCGGGGGAGCAGCTCTGGAATTCCCATAAGCAGAAACTAGTGAATGATTGTTTTGGTTTTAATACAATTTACCATGTTTATTTGAAACCTCAGGGAAGATAACGTTTTCTTTCTCCCGTTTCATGTCTGAGAACTAAGTAGTTGAAATAATTCACCTGTTTCATAAAGTGACTGTATTAGGGTAAAACCTTGATGTTTTGCAACTATAGAATCGCAGATACTGGTTTTTTTTACAATAACCCATTAATGGAAGGGGGTTACTCAGTAAATGCTATTGGGATAATTAGTTAGTTATTTAGGGAGGAAAATTCAGTTTATCACTTTATTCCTTACCAAATAACAAATTCCAGATGAAATAACTTGTTAACTGCGTTAGAAAGAAAGAAAGCCAAACATTAAAGACCTAGAATAAATTTAAATGATCATTTAGTTGACTTTGGATGGTTGACAGCTTTCTAAACTCAAAAACAAAGGAAAAATTGTAACCCATACCAAACTCTGAAATCTATTCTACAACTAACTGTGATATGCTTTGAAATTTATTGCTTTTTTGTATATAGTTTATTTTTCACACAAATTTTTTTAAAGTCGATTGTGATCATAAAAAAAAAAATGTCTATTCCTTCTAGCCTCCGTTGTTCTGGAGCAGCTAGAAGGACAAATCTGAGATGATGGTACAGTAGCCCATGACAAAACTCTGGGATCTGTCCTGTAACTACTTGATGAAAAGTGCTTTGAAAACTACTGCTTTTTTCTTTATTTGCTTTGTATATATGTTATACTATACAATTTAAAAAGTTTGAAAAAAGAAAAAAAGTAAGAGGCAATTGAGAATTGTTGAAGCTTGCTTAGAGGGCAATTTCTGTCTCCAATCCTTGTGATAGTACATATTCCTGCATTTAAACAGTATATTTGAAATTAACAATTTAGTACAGTAATTTTAAAGATGAAGAAAGAACTTCAGTTACTTCAATTCTGTTCTTTTGTATAGTGTTTTTAATGTTTAAAATTTATAACAGTGAAACAACAGGCTAATTCTGGGGTGGTGTTTTGTTTTGTTTTGAGAAGTGCACATTTTACTTCTAACATTGTCTTTTATTAAATTTGAATAATACTTCTGTTTTCATTGTTAATCATTTCTTTTTAAACTAACTTAAGAAAGCAGAATGTTAGATCAGTGATATGAGTTAGTTGTCTTTTATAGATGTTGTGGTTTTATTAAAATTCACATATCAGTTTACTATAATGGGATAAGCATTACTGTGACTGATCAATATGTAGGTATAAATTCTCTGTTCCTCCCCTTTTAAAAATAATTTCTGTAAATTAGAAATATTAGTACATATTTATTTTTACTGTAGTATCTTTAATTGTTTACTGTAATGGTTATTAAGGTTGTAAATATATGTGTCTGTATATATATTCAATAAAAGACAATTTTCACTATCTGAAAAAAAAGGAAAGGAAAGCTACACTTACAAAAAAATCTGTAGATTTTTTTCCACATTAAAAAAGGTTTTAACTTTGGAAGTCTGAAAAAATGACCAAATTAAAAGGCAGGCAACAAATTGTTTTTTTTTTTAATGTACTCACAACATGTTAAAGGAAAAGCTAATATCTTTGCCATAGACTAAAAACATGAAAAAACAGTAGATAAATGGGCAGGGGATATAAACAATTCTCCAAAAAGGAACCATAGCTGCTTAGCAATCTTATAAAGAAAAGTTCAGCCATACTAAAATTCAGAGGCATGCAAATTAAAACAAGAGATGGCAGAGGGGCTCCATCCGCTGCCAGGAAAAGTGAGAGTGGGGTTTTCCCTTCCTTCAACTGCATCCTAACCCGCTGCTACTCTGGTCACATTTGGGTTAGTAGCAGCAGCAGAGAGTTAGTCAGCCCTGCTTCCCCCTCCGGAGCCGGTGCCCAGCTCTCCGGACCCTTTGGTCTGTGCGCTGCCCGGCCGGCCCTGCGGGGTCCTGTAGCGCAGCCTTGCGCTAGGGCACCGGGTGCCGGGGAGGGCGGTGGCCGCTCCCGCTTCAAAGTAGTGCAAGAAAGCAAAATAGTTTAAGACAGCGTATCCTTTGGAGAGAACGTTCACAGATGGCGCATGATTGGTTAAATAGATTTGTTCATTCCCATTGAGTGTAATTCATTCAGTGGTGGTCGGTGACTTCAGTGACAGAGGCAAGTTTGAGTTCGTGCTCTATTGCTCTCAGGTCTTTTGACCCTGGGCAAGTCATGGGCCTCGGGTTACTCATGCATTAAAGTAGGTATTGGTTTGATTAATATATAAGACCCTTCAAACCTAAGATTCTTTAAAAGTACTCGTCAGAGTAGTCTGTACTCTTCTGGGAAAGCAAGGACAGCATTAAGCTGATTGAATCACCTCATCCTGCCTTCAAATCCTTTCCTCTTGGAGGACCTGTCAAGGAGAAATGAAAAAGCCAATCAGGCAGTGGTGCTGGATCTCAGACTTGCTGTGCTTTCTTTGATATGAGCAAGGTTACCATTTCTTGATAGCTTTTCTACTGAGAAAGCTAAACTTAACTGTACATTTTCCATTTCCCTTCTAAGAATACTGTGTGCTTAAGCAGCATTTCAGTGGGACAGTGAATGACACCATGTTTTTGGAGGAAAATTTTGCAGTCACCTGGATTGGACTGGGCAAGGTAGAAATTTCTTCTATAAAGAGAAATCCAAAGCAAGAAATGATTTCCCAGTTTCACTGTTCAGATGCTGATGAGATATTGCCAAATTAACAGTAATATGCAGCCATTTTCCATCTCTTCTTAATGAGACTTCTGAAAATGGTTGAACAGCTTTAATGTATGCTGCAAGGAATGGGCATCCAGATGTTGTCCAATTTCTCCTTGAGAAAGGATGTGACAGGTCCATTGTCAATAAATTAAGGCAGACTGCACTGGATATTGCTAAATTTTGGGGTTATAAACGTATAGCTAATTTACTAGCTAATGCTAAAGGTGGGAAGAAACCTTGGTTCCTAACCAATGAAATAGAAGAATGTGAAAATTATTTTAGCAAGACATTACTGGACTGGAAAAGTGAAAAAAAATAATTCTAACTGGCTACTAGCTAAAAAAAAGCCATTCAACCACAGTTTATATACTTTTTTTTCAGATTTAAATCCCTTGGTTACTCTAGGTGACAATAAAGTTCCCAACAACCAGAAGTCAGACTTTGTCATCTGAACCACACAAATACAAAAGAGTATTTGGCTTAGCCTGAAAAGATCACTTTGATTTTCCTTGGAGTAGAACTTGAACTGAAAAAAACGAATTACTTAATAATGCTGGGGAAGAAGAGGAAGATGGCTTGGTTGCCTGGTGTGCTCCTGGTATATGTTCTAGTTTGCTAGCTGCTGGAATGCAACACCAGAGACAGATTGGCTTTCAGTAAAGGGGGATTTGTTTAGTAAACATTTAGTTCTTCAGAGGAAAGGCAGCTAACTTTCAAATGAGGTTCTTTCTTAAGTGGGAAGGCACAGGGTGATCTCTACTCGCCTTCTCTCCAGGCGTCCGGGTTCCAACAACTTTCCCCCGGGGTGATTTCTTTCTGCATCTCCAAAGGCCTGGGCTGAGCTGCAAGTACTGAGATGAGGTCTGCTGAGCTGTTTGGGCTGTGCTATGTTGAGCTCTCTCATTTAAGCACCAGCCAATTAAATCAAACATCATTCATTGCAGCAGGCACGCCTCCTAGCCGACTGCAGATGTAATCAGCCACAGATGAGGTTCACGTACCATTGGTTCATGTCCACAGAAATAGAACTAGGTACCGTCACCTGGCCAAGTTGACACCTGAGTCTAACTACCACAGTATAGCTCCTATTGCCACCGAAGAACTTAAGCAAAGACGTGAAAATTGTTATTTTCTTCATCCTCCAGTGCCAGCTCTTCTACAATTGAAAGAAAAAGAAGCTGGGGTTGTAGTTCAAGCAAGATCTAGTCTTGCCTGGCACAATCGATATAAGTTCTACCCAACCTGTCGAAGTGCCACTAAAATTGAAGAAGGTGGCTATAAAAGAGTATGTTTAAAAGAAGACTGTGCTAGCCTCTATGACATTCACAATACATCATATCCAAGCGTTGATCCAGTAGTAATCATGCAAGTCGTTCATCTAGATGAGACTGATTGTCTTTTTTTTTTTTTTAATTTGCATATGGGCAGGAGGCACCAGGGATCGAACTCCAGACCTCCAGCACGGCAGGTTGGAGCTCTGCCTGCTGAGCCACGGCAGCTACCCAAGAAGGGTGGGGGTGGCGGGTGAGCTCCACTTGGAGAAATTTTTTTTTTTTTTTTTAAATTTGCATATGGGCAGGAGGCACCAGGGATTGAACTCCAGACCTCCAGCACGGCAGGTCGGAGCTCTGCCTGCTGAGCCACGGCAGCCACCCTTGCTGAGCCACGGCAGCCACCCTTCTGATTGTCTTTTAAGCAGACATAAAAGATTTCTCCCAGGCATATTTACTTGGCTTGCTGGATTTATTGAACCTGGAGAGACAATAGAAACTACTGTTTGGAGAGAAGTAGAAGAGGAAAGTGGAGTCAAAAGTTGGCCATGTTCAGTATGTCTCGTGTCAATCATGGCCAGTGTCCTCCTCCTTAATGATTGGTTGCTTAGCTGTGGCAGTGTCTACAGAAATTGAAGTTGACAAAAATGAAATAGAGGGGACACCCGCTGGTTCACTAGAGAACAGGTCATGGATGTTCTGACCAAGGGGAAGCAATAGGCATTCTTTGTGCCACCAAGCCGAGCTATTGCACATCAAATAATCAAACACTGGATTGGAATGAACCCCAAACTCTAAATTAAGAACAGCTCTTTGTTTTAGTATTATTTGATTTCTAAATACCACTTATTCCTCAAGTGAGATTAGAAATATTCAGTGCTCTTCAGAATGTCACAATCCAAAATAGCATATTGGGTTTTCAAAATATTTTTCATCTTGACCACAGAATTCATCTTTTTATGAATTGCATTACTTCAGATTTTGTTAGATCTGAAACAGCCTTTTCAAAACATTAGTTTTGACTGTGCTTCACCATTGTGATTCACAAAATGAATTCCCAGTAAGAGATAACATACTGTGAACAAATACGTTCTAAAAATATGAACAAACCTAAACTGCAATCAGTTATCTTAGAATCTCTTGTAAGCATTAGATTGGTCATTAATGTGCCTAATTTGGGAAATGAAGCAATGTAATTTTAATAACTGAGCTTATATAGATTTCTAATCTTTTACTTACTATAAAGTTTCTTTAAGTTGTTAGTAGGTAATTTTTGTCCTCTACATTGTGATCCCATGTACCCTGGTTCCACTGTTTGAGCAGTGGTGCTATTGATAGTGTTGCTACTGGTCTCATTTGAGAATTTTCTGTTTTAAAAACTAACTCCACGAGTCATCTCAGAATACCATGCCCTCGTGCAGGGAGAATTTAAGTGACAGTTCACCAGTGTGTCTGTGACCTCCTCCTTAAACCTAAAATTAATGAATATATCTATTTAACTATAAGTTTTACCCAAAGTTGTTAAGACAAATCAAGATTCTCTGTTTTCCAGCCTGGTACTGGCATAAAGATAGATATACTGACCAATGGAATCTAATAGAGTGTTCAGCTTTAGACCCTCTCACCTATGGACAATTGATCTTTGATAAGGCAGTCAAGCCAACTCACCTGGGACAGAACAGTCTCTTTAATAAATGGTCCCTAGAGAACTGGATATCCAAATGCAAAAGAATGAAAGAGGATCCATATCTCACACCCTATACAAAAATTAACTCAAAATGAATCAAAGACCTAAACATTAGATCTAAGACCATAAAACTTTTAGAAGAAAATGTAGGGAATTATCTTATAAATCTTATAATAGGAGGCAGTTTCCTAGACCTTACACCCAAAGCACGAGCATTGAAGAAAGAAAGAAATGGGAACTCCTCAAAATTAAACACTTTTGTGCATCAGTGAACTTTGTCAAGAAAGTAAAAAGACAGCCTACACAATGGGAGACAATATTTGGAAACAATATATCAGATAAAGATCTACTATCTAGAATATATAAAGAGATTGTTCAACTCAACAACAAGAAAACAGACAACCAATTACCAAATGGGCAAAAGACTTGAACAGACACTTCTCAGAAAAGGAAACACAAATGACCAAAAGGCACATGAAAATATGCTCAACTTCCCTGGCTATTAGGGAAATGCAAATCAAAACCACAATGAAATATCATAGCACACCCACCAAAATGGCCATTATCAATAAAACAGAAAACAACAAGTGCTAGAAAGGATGTGGAGAAAGAGGCACACTTATCCATGTTGGTGGGAACGTCAAGTGGTACAACCGCTGTGGAAGGCAGTTTGGCGGTTCCTCAGGAAGCTAAGTATAGAATTGCCTTATGATCCAGCAATACTACTGCTAGATATCTACCCAGAGGACCTGAGGGCAAGGACACAAACAGACATTTGCACACCAATGTTTATAGAAGCCTTATTTACAATTGCCGAGCAATAGAAAGAACCAAAATGTCCATCAACAGACAAGTGGCTAAACACTCTGTGGTATATATATATATATGATGGAATATTATGCAACTGTAAGACAGAATAAAGTTTTAAAGTATGTAACAACATGGATGGACCTTAGGACATTATGCTGAGTGAGATTAGCCAGAAACAAAAGGACAAATACTGTATGGTCTCACTGATATGAACTAACATAAATGAATGAACTTGGAGAATTTCAATTAAGAACAGAGACCATTAGGAGATAGAAATAAGGTAGATATTGGGTAATTGGAGCCGAAGGGATACAGATTGTACAACAGAACTGATAGTAAAAATTCAGAAATGGACAGCACAACGCTACCTAATTGTAATACAATAATGTTATTACACTGAATGAAGCTGAATGTGGGAATGACAGAGGAAGGAGGGCTGGGGGCACAAATGGAATCAGAAAGAAAGATAGACGATAAAGACTGAGATGGTATAATCTAGAAATGCCTAGAGTGTGCAATGATAGTGACTAAATGTACAAATTAAAATTTTGCACGAGGAAGAACAACAAAAAGTTCTCTGTTTTCTCCCACTAAAATTAAATGTATTTGAAAAGAATTTTTCACAAATATCAGATAGTAAATAAATCCCAGATAGGTTTACATATTTAATAAAAACACTGGCTTTATATCATTTTGTGATGAGAGTTGTGTCTTCAGTAGCAAAAAATTATATAATCTCTAGCAACAGTACTTATTATAATTAATTACAGTGTCTTGGTTTTTGGCTTTATTTCAACACATTTGAAAAAGCCTTTATAAAATAAGTGTATTTACTTACTTTATTAGTAAGACTCCAGAGAAAGTAATTTGTAGTGCTTCACAATTTTGTAACAGAGAAACTGTCATGTTTTGTAAGACTGTGTTGAAATTGTTTTAAAAGGAAGTTTATAAATGTACAAATTTATATAATTTGGGTCATCATATGTTAGAACTGGAAGAAACCTTAAGAATGATGTATGAAGTTCACTCTCCTCATGTTATAGATCAGAAATAGGAAGTTCTGAAGGGTGAATTTAATTAATTGATGAAGGTTACACAGCTAATTAATTAACAACAGTGTATACTATATAAACCAGTCCAGGATTCTCCCTTCTATAGGAAGTAGAAATTATTACTAAGAATATATGTAGAATAAATTAAAAGAAGAGCTGATGAGAACAAATTTCACTCAACAAATATTGTTAAAATTAGAGAAACTTAAAATGTATTTAATTTAAGATAATTTGCTCAGATAAAACTTTATTTTACTAATGAGCAGTGATCTTAGTAATTGATGAAAGCTTATTGATATCAGGACTTTAAATCAAGTAAAGACTTAGATGGGATATGTAGATGCTTACTAAAATTTGAATACATAAGAAACATAGTAAATAATGTGCCTTGATTATAAAGTAAAATGGCTTGAAGTTCAGTTTCAATCCAACTGTACTTTTAGTACATGTAGATTCTAAGATTACATCGTAAAGTTCAGGTTTTACTAGAAGAAAGTAAAATATGAAGCCTCAACAAAATGTAGTTATAAATTTAGTTCAGGATGTTTAATCCTGTGCTCAGGGAAAATCAGTATCTAAGTAAATCATTGTATTAATAATTATACTTAAATTTCTAACCTCTAAGAGGTGAAGCCTACACGTGAATAGAATAACCACTTCTAACAATGGTAGAGGTGCAAGTGCTATGAATGTATTCTAATAGAAATGAGGACAACAATAGAATAAAATATGTATCTATCTGTTTTCAAAACAAGATACCATTGCTCACCCTTCAAATTAGAAAACTTTTTCTTTTTAAAGATATACCATGCTTTGGTAAAACACTGTGTCTATTTTTTTATTCTATAGAAATATCCTTAGAAATGGAAACATCTTAGGCTGACCTGTGTGATTTGGCAAGTTGAAAGGGGAAACGTATATGTGATCAAAAGACCAAAACAGCTTTTAGATTTAGGCTAGCTCTTGTGTGATCTTTAAATCCTTTGTTTATCAGTTTGTGTTCATGCTTATACTTGATTAGAAATGTTTCTGTTTTGGAAACAATAATATCTCTTAAGTGAATTGTATATATATTATTTAAATAAAGATATATATACTTCCATCTTTTAATTAAAAATACGAAAGCAAAAACAAACTCCATACTGGCAGAGTATCAATCAGATAGGCACTCTGTACTGCTTATAGGAGTGTAACAAGATAGATCATATTTAGAAAAGTCAGCAGCTGTATATATCAAGAGCCTTAAAAAGATTCGTACCTAGTAATCTGAGGTCTAAATATTTTTTTTAATATTTTTATTGAGAAATATTCACACACATATAGTTCAAATATATTATACAATCAGTGGCTCGTAGTATCATCACATACTTTTATATTTTTCACCATGATCATTTTTAGAACATTTGCATCACTATAGAAAAAGAAGTAAAAAGGAAGAAAAAAGAACTCATATATCCCATACCCTTTGCCCCCCCCTTTCATTGACCACTAATATTGAAATCTACCCAGTTTTTTTTTTTTTACCCACTATCCCCCTACCTTATTTATTTATTTTTGTCCTTATTTTTTACTTATTTGTCTATAGCCTGGATAAAGGGAGCGTCAGCTGCAAGGTTTTCACAATCACACAATCACATTGTAAAAGTTATATCGTTAAACTGTCTTCAAGAATCAAGGTTACTGGAACACAGTTCATTCAGTAGTTTCAGGTACTGCCCTCTAGTCACTCCCGTACACCATAAACTAAAAAGGGATATCTGTATAATGTGTAAGAATAACCTCCAGGGTAATTCTTGACTCTGTTTGAAATCTCTAAGCCACTGACACAAATTGTCTCTTACCCCTTTTGGTCAAGAAGGTTTCTCATTCCCATGATGTAAGGTCTAAATATTTAATAACAAGGAGATAACCAGGAAAAAAAAGAGATTTGCACAAGGATGTTCATTAAAATCTTATTTCCAATAGGAAACGCTGGACTAAGTATCTATGACTAGGAGAACAGTTAGGAAATTTAGGATATTTATGAAAGGGAATGTATTATGAACAGGTTTCAAAAACAGGAAAATATGGTCAGTGAAATAAGCAGCTTATAAAACTCTTATTTACGGATTGATTGTAGCCACGTAAATAGTAAAAAGAAGAAAATACACCAGAAAGTTAGCAAAAAATGTCTTTGGGTGATTTGATTATTGGTGATTTTTGCCTTTCCTTTACCTTTATGGACTTTCCAAATTTCCATGTAATAAACATCTATTTCTAGTATAATCAGAGGATATAAACATTACTAAGGAAAGGTTAATCTATAAGCAGGATCCAGAAATACGTAATTCTTTGATGTTTTATCTTTCCTCCACCTCTAATACAGAAGCTTTTCTTACCAGACCCCCGAACCAGATGTAAAAGAAAAGATTTTCCACTGTAGAGTAAGAAACATGATTATGACCTAAAACGAAGAGTAACTAATTTTCAACCTGTCTCTGATTCTGCTAGTCCTCAGAGAACATCCCACCAGGTTATGAAGTGGTGTCTCTTCTGGAGGCCCTTAATGGACCCCTCACCCCGTCCCCAGCGGTCCCTCCTCTGCATGTGCTTGGAGATGGCCACTTCTCAGGAGTGCTGCCTTCCTATGGCAGTGATGGCCATCTGCCCCCCGTCAGGACGCTCTCCCCCCTCGACCGCCTGTCTGACTGTGGCAGCCAAGGACTCAAGCTCAAGAAGACTCTCTCCAAGTGAGTAGCCAGCTCTCAGCAATATTGACCCTGGAATCCTTGACGAGATGGCTTGAGGCCATCTTTCCCTTCATTGGTACTGGCTCACGTCCTGGGTCCCCAGGGCTCAGTGCACCCTCAGGGCCGTCCCAGGGCTTCGCAGTCTCATTGATGACCTGCAGTTATCCCTCAGGAGACGGTTATCCCGGTGGTACAGGAGCACTTAGGAGAATTTGGATTAGACAAATATATGTTCTCTTTTTTCTTTCTTTTTCTTTTTCTGATGGTGGTAGGAGAGAGAGGAGGGTGAGCATCACGGACAGGGAGGCAGTATCCTTAGGGTCACTCAGGCTCCTGGAGAGTTATCGCTTAATCTAAGGACCGAGGAACCTTATGATCTGTTAAATCCAATTAGGCACAAATTATACAGTTTCTATGGCAATGCACAGAAGTGTACTTTATAGATGAAAATGTCAAGACCCTAAAAACAGTGGTTTTTCCCAAGTTCAGACAGTAAGTTATTAGAGGAATTAAAGGTAAAACTTAGATCTTCTGACACTCAGAAGAGGTTGCAGTCCTTTTCTGGTGCTTTTTTCCAATGCCTTACTCCTTCTCAAGTTTGGATTTCCCCTCACATTTCACCCTTGTGGTCCTCCTCTTTCTGTGAGGTCTGGTTGAAAAGAGTATAGGCTAAGTTCTGTTACTTAAATGGACATTGGACGCAGCTGATTTTCCCTCTGGCCTTTTGCAGATCCATTTCCCAGAATTCTTCTGTGTTGCGTGAAGAAGAAGACGAGCACTCTGGCAGTGAGTCTGAGACACAGCCCTCGCAGAGACAGGCTGCTCAGCATCTTGGAGAGGTGATTTGCAGTCTCCTCCTTTTCTCACATGTTAGACTCCAGGTACTTTCCTTATACCCATGCTTCTTCAGATCCATCTGCTTCCATTCATTCAGCTAAGTATTGAGCCTTCATTATTTACCAGATATTATTCTCTGTGCTGAGGATAGTAGCCATGAGGAAACTACCAAAGCCCTGCTCTCGTGAAGCTTATGTTCTTGATAGCTGGGGCGGAGTAGGCACGAAGGAAATTGTGTCAGGTGATGCTATGGATCAGTATATCCCATAAGGAAAAAGAGTGTCAGGGTTATAGGTGGGGGGTTGCTATTTTTAAAAAAGAGATCCAGAAGCAGAGACAGAAAGCAATGAGAGAGGGCGCTCTACAGATGTCTAAGACAAGAGCAGTCGAGGCAAAAGGAACAGCAAGTGGAAATGCCTTAAGGGGGGATGTGCTGGGAGACCGGTGTGGTGGAGTGGAAAAAGACTGGAATTTTCTACCCAGTGCATCCCTTACAGACTTTAACAGAGGTTTACAATACCCCTGCTCTCTGTAAGGTAATGAGCTAGGGCATTCGAACACACAAGGACAATAAGGTGGTCGCTGTCCTTGGGAGCCCTTGATCTAGAGGAGAGAGGATGTACACAGACAACAGCATCATATCAGGCACATAGTTGTTATTCAGTAAGTATCTGCTGAATGAATAAATGAATACCCCAAACAGGTGCAATAAAGGGCTGTGGCAAAAAAAATGTGAAAGATAATGTTAAATGGAGGAAATCAGAAAAAGTTTTATAGTGGAGTAGCATTTGAGCTGAATCTTGAAAACTTTTGGACATAAAAACAGGAGAAACATTCCAGGTGGTGGGGAGGGTACATGCAAAGGCATCGGGCAGGAAGTCAGAGCTCTGAGCAAGCCAGTAGCACAGCAAAGTGCTGCTTCACAGAGATTCTGCTGACCAGTGCTTGCTGGATGGATTAGGCAGGAGACAGACCCTTCAGTAGCCTGGGCAAGTAGTAATGCCTGGACTGGAATTTTAAGAAAGGAGGCCTGACAGAGGGGGTGGGGAAAGAAAGAGGCCTAGAGAAAAGGGGGACAGAATAAAGAATCAGTAAAACTTTGCATCAGCACCTGCCTGAGATGGGATGAGGTTTTGTGTCCAGATGACTGACAAGTGGGGTGTTAGGATGAGAGCAAGGAAACATGGGAGGAGGAGGAGGAGGTTGAGAGGAAAGATGATGTTTCAGAAAGAGTTTGAACCATCTGACATCCAAGTGGAGAGGTCCAAAAAGCAGTGGGGCCTCTGTGGGTTTTGTATTTTCACCTTCAGAAGGAAAGCTGTTTATAATCCTGGGAAAACCTGGGGTATTCCCATGTCACAGCTGCTGGGTGACCTGTGTCATCTGAGCTGCAGTCTTTGTACAGCCCCAGCAGGTGCAGTGCCTTGGGCAGGACGTGCTGACTGAAGTCTGTACCTCCCTTGGGAGACAGTCATTCCAGGCCAGGGCTGGGGAGAATTGA
>PVIY010049387.1:0-16757 GCA_004026745.1 Myrmecophaga tridactyla | reverse complement strand
GGGTCCGGGGAGCCTTGTGGCGGGGTCCGGGGAGCCCTGCTGGTGTTGGGGTCCGGCCCCCACGCCGCTCGGGTCTCACCTGCTGCACCCCGAGGAACTGGTAGAAGTTGAGCTGCACCTCCTCCACCAGGTCGAACAGCTCCAAGTCCCCGCTCTCCCAGGCGCGCGCCTGGCCCGCGGCCGCCAGCACCAGCGCCAGCACCAGCACCGGCACCGGGACCAGCACCTGGAACCGCACCCGCCGCACTGGAGGCGGCAGCAGCCGGGCGGGCAGCGGTGGGGTCCGCGGTGGGCGGGAGGCCGGCATCGGGGGTGGGGGGCTCGGCCTAGCAGCGGGCGGCCGGGTCGGAGCGGCGGGATCGATCCGGCGCGGCTCCCTTCCGCGGCTCTCCTAGACCAGGGCCTCAGCAGCTGGGCCAGCGCCGGCGCCGACGCCGCACTGAGCGGAGGCTTCCTCCGCCTCAGCCTATCCCAGGCCTCGCTTCCGGTGACGTCACGTCGCCTAGCAACCCGCGGCGGGGGCCGGTCCGGAAGTGGGAGCGACGTGGTGCCGCAGCGCGCAGGACCAGACACGTGTCCACGCGGAGCGAGGTGGTGCGGACTGGCTGTCTGCGGACGGGTGCCGGAGCCTGGACTCTGAGTGGTACTGGGTCGGACGTGCTGGTTGAGGCCTCTGCCCGGTACGTCGACGGAGAGTCGGACGCAGGGTTTAGGAGCAAATCAGGCAGAAGTCCAGAGAACCCGTTGAAAGAGGAGAAGCGGAAAGGAAACTGAACCAAGACAAAAGTTTACGACTAGCTTTTATTTAAGATTTATAGGCTTTTTTAAAAGATGGCCACCCTGCTGGAATTAACAACAGTGACATGGCCTTACAGGACATGTAATCGTCCACTGAGCCCCCAATTGGAGTTCCCTTTCTTTCCCAATTAAACTTAGTTTTTTAAGACTCTTAGAGCCTCTTTCTCACCAGTCTCTCACTGCCTAGTCTTACGTGGCTTCTGTGCAATGTCCTTAAATTTTTCCTCCACCACATGGCTTTCTCCTGTGTGAACATTATTTTCTTCTTCGCCATCTCACATTTCTCCTCTTTGTCTCCCTAGTTTTTTTGAAGAAGTAGAAGAGAGTGAAAAACGTCTGTATCACTCAGGGTGCTAGCCCAGTTTTGAAAATTGGACCTCATGCTTTTCTCATCTTGGATCCTGCCAGTTAAATGAAGCCCAACAGAGTAATGATAAAGCCACTTTGGCTCTCACAGTAAAAACATATCATGCTTGATAAAGTGGAAGCAAATCTTGCTGAAGAAATCCTTCTAGTGTTGCAGAAATGCTTTCTAACATTTTTAAATAAAGTCATAAATGAATGAAAGTATAATCTGAATATATGTATATATATACTTGAATGAATCACACTTTAAATTAACCATGACTCTCACCTTTCAAAGATAAAATTGCAAATATGTTGCCTTCTGTGTAGCCACAGTGCTGAGAGGATGCATGGCATATGACAGCACCCAATGAGTTGCTCCCCGCCACATTCCTCCCATTTCCCCAACAGGTGGGGTTTTTTTAAAGCAGTTTTATTGAGATACATTTACACATCCTACAATCTATCCAAAGTGTACAATCAGTGGTTCACAGTATCATCGTATAATTGTCCCTTCATCACAATTTTAGAACATTTTTCATTGCTCAAAACAACCACCACAAGACAACAAAATTTTCTTAAAAATCCAAAACGTCCCAAGCCCCTTATCTCCGCCATTGATCCTTAGCACTAGTGTAATACATTTGTTACTATTGATGGAAGAATATTAAAATACTACTTTTAACTATAGTCCACGGTTTTGATAAGTGCTTCCCCCCTACTCTATTACTCTATTACTCACTCCCTGTAGTAGTGACATACATTTGTTGTAGTTCATGAAAGATTGTTTCTGTATTTGTACTTTTAATCACCATCATCATCCACTACAGGGCTCACTGTGTTACAGTCTCGTTTTTACCTTCTAGTGTCCTTCTAGTAACATACTGAACTTTAAACCTCCCCTTTCAATTACAATCACACTCATAATTCAATGCTGTTAATTGCACTCACCATCATAATGTGCTACCATTTTCAAACATTTAAATTCAACCTAGTAAAAAACTCTGCACACATTATGCATCTGCTCCCCATTTTCACAGTATCTTAATCTAGGACAAAACACTAAAATACTTGAGTACACGTGCATCACACTATATATTTTCAATCAGTTGCCCATCCTCTGAGACCATGTTAGGTTAAACCAGGCTAAAACCATGTTACTTTGCTCATATCAGGTGTTGGGTCAACTGATTCATTTGGATTCTGGTCAGTTGTCAACCATGATCACAGGAAGGTCTGGATCACCAAGGCAACAAAGGTGTTGATTCTGAACACCAGGGCATAGCACCCCATGCTGGGATTCACAGCGAGCTGAAGTGCTGCTATGGTATCAGAAGCATGTAACTTGATTGAAAATCAAAAGACCAGCATGGAAGGTGCAAGGGTAGTTCAGCGGTAGAATTCTCACCTGCCATGTGGGAGACCCCATTCAATTTCCAAACAAACAAACAAAAAGTGAAAGAAAAATTCAACAAATGGTGCTGCAGTAACAGGTACTCACATGGAAAAAGAATGAAATGTGACCCCCACCGTACGGCATACCAAAAAAAAAAGACCAGCATGGAGCCCCCAAATACTCATTGTGTAATGCATGAGAACTAGAGACCATCATCTACTGCTGAGGAGATTCTCAACACCAACTGTCCCAAGAGATCCCAGTTGATTTTCGGGTAGCCTGCTGAATAGGCTGTCATGTCCCTCCAAAGGTTGGAAGGGCTTCCACTGCTCCGTTATATATTGTATTGCTTTGGGATGGTGCCTTGTAACCCCAGAGGATTTGAGCATAGTTCAAAACCTGGTAAACACCCACCATGGATAGACCTATAAAAGATATGCCTTGAGGAGTAAGTAGCACTCCCTCAATCTTGGAATGATTGTGTGAGAACTCTCAAAGCATCATCCACAGGCCGTGAAACATGGAAAGAGTCTTGGCAGGCTGATTGGTGATCCTTAAGAGACTCATCTCATATGGCATCTTTTCCTGATGGTTTTTGAGGTGCTTCTTTGCTGGGTTTTGTCTGAAAGAGCATGCTCTTCTTGGGCATCAGTAGAAAGAGGGAGAAAAGGAAGACCACAGAGACTGAGACCAAGGAGATGACCCAGAGGTAAAGGTATGACATGCCCCTGCAGTAGCTGCTCACTCTCTGGTAATGCTCCAGGCCAACCATGCTGTGCATGTAGGCACTGTAGACTACCTCAATGGCAGTGGTCAAGCCAATGCTGACCTCCAGCACCTGCATGAGTTCTAATCCTTTACCAAATGCAAGCAGCACCCACGGTCATGATGCAACTGATGCATCGTGGCTTGCAGCAGACGTAATCAGTGAGAATGAGCACAGGGAGCGGCAGTGCCAGGTAAGAGAATGTCCAAAGAGGAAGGATGTCCTTTGTGATCGCACTGAGGCACATGTTTTTATCTGGTCCTGCTAAATAAGGCATAAAAAAATGGTTCTGACGGTCGCATTATTAAGAAGACTCCAAATAAGCAGAGAGTCACTATAGGAAAAACCCAGGAACAGCTTGATGAAGTTCTGTCACAATCCATTTCTGGTCAAAAGTTAGAGTCTTAGGAAATGTCCAACCCCTGTCAGGATCCTCTGCCATGTGGTGAGGCACGTGGCAAGGCACATGGCGGGGTCTGCTAGTCTTTGCCTTCACTTCTGGGTTCGTTGATTTCAGCTTCTTGCTTCTGTCCCCACCAGGTTTTTGTTTGTTGGTTGGTTGGTTTGCATGAGCAGGCACCGGGAATCGAACCTGGGTCTCTGGCATGGCAGGCAAGAACTCTGCCTGCGGAGCCACCGTGGTCCACCCTCCCCACCAGGTTTTTAGTTAATTTTTTGATGCGTCAGTTTTCTGGAATTAAAAGTCATCTTTAAGTCTGGCTAATGTTTATTCATGGAGTAAAATATCAAAATATTCTTAAAATAATGAACTTAGGCATCTCTTTTACATAATACCCCATCATTCATCTTAATTTTTCTCCTGATTTGATAATTGGGTTACGTTCAATAAAACATTTGAAACTGGTGCCCTATTGCTACAAATCAAGGAATTTTACCCTATTCTATTTGTAGAAAGTCTAATATTCCTCTCTCAGGCTCTACTCACATTGTCCAAGAACCCTAGCGACTTACTCCATCTAAAGGAAGTTAGTCTTCTTTCAAAGACCAACCTGAGCAGAACAGGAGTTTATTCAGCAGCACTCATGACCACAAGGTATTAACGTATTGCTCTTGAAGCTCCGTGCTGCCGAGGTCCAATGACATTTGTCCACTCTGAGCTTATGTCCTTGCTGGGCAGTTCCCTGCAGAGAGCACCGTGATATCCATATTTACACTTCTAGATTGCCATCTTCACATGTCAGTCCTGGAAAGGATTGCATAGTGGGTAAATCTTTTGCTGAGGCCTGGACTAAATGAACTGACAATCACCAGCTGTTGTCTTCTCTGCTCTACCTTACTGAGGAATATCTCCCCATATCCCACCAGTACAAAGGAAACTAACTCTCCCTGGAAGAAGGAGTCTGGCTCAAATACCAAGGCAGTCTCTCTCCTCAAGACATTTACAAGATTTGTGTGGTTGTATGAGTAGGAAGTTAAAGTTCTACATTTAAAACCTCCCAAAGGCAAAACTGAATCTCCCAAATTCTGTCAGGGCTGAGGATATAGGGTCCTTCCATGCTCTTAATCAAAAGCCCAAGAGACTCACACCCAAGGAACACAAAGGAGCCAGAGGTGGACTGAGTCTTACTAAAACTGCCACCAACTCTGACTGGACTGAGGCAGTCAGAACCTCACACTATTGGCCTGTTTTCCTCTCCAGGGGAAAATAACATCATCACGTTGTCCATTGATCCTTTATATAAAAATATGTGATAAAGAATATGAGACACGAGAGGAGGCAAGAAAAGTTGACCAATAAAGAGAAAAAAACAGAAAATAGCAGACCCACAGATAAGCCAGATATTGGAGTCCAGATAAAAACTTTAAAATAACTTATAGAGGGATAAATTATAAAATTAAGGCAAAAGTGGACAAAATGGTTGAAAAGAGGCAAAATTTGCAACAACAAAGAAATTGGAATAAGAAAAAAAAAAGAACAATCCAGAACTGAAAAAATGTGATATCTGAAGGACTCGTTGGATAGGTTAAACAGCAGAATGGACACAGAAAAAAAGAAGGTTAGGAAATTTGAGGGTAGATGGAGGAAAAAAAATACTCAAACTGAAACATAGAGAGGGAAAAGAGTGGAGAGAAAAGAATAGAGCTTTAAAGGCATATGGAACACAGCTAATAAATTTAGCATATGTGTAATTGGAGGCTGAGAAAAAAGAGTAGAGAGAACAAGGCAGAAGCAATATCTGAAGAGATACTGGCCAAGAATTTTACAAAACTATTGAAGGACATAAAACCACAGATGCAAAATTTTAACTCAGAATGATCATAGACTTCAATTTAAAAGCCAAAACTATAAAATTCTTGTGAAAAGTAGGAGTGACTCTTTTTTGTCTTGACCTGTGTCCTTAGATATGACACCTAAAGCATAAGTGATAGAGAAAAAGTAGACAAGTTGGACTTCGTCAAAATGAAAAAACTTCATGCTGCAAATAATACCATCAAGAAAGTGAAAAGACACTGGACATAATTGAGGAAAATTGAAAAATCATGTATCTGATAAGGGAATTGCATCCAGAATATGTAAAGAACTCTTACAGCTCAACAAGAAAAGACAAATAACCCATTTTTTTAAAAAGGGGCAAAGGATTTCAATAAACATGTCTCCAAAGAAGAGATGCAGATGTCCAATAAGCACATGAAAACATTATTAGTTATTAGTCATTAGGGAAATGTAAATCAAAGTGATGAGATACCACTTCACACCTATTAGGATAGCTACCATCAAAAAAGATTAACAAGTGTTGACGAAGATGTGGAGAAACTGAAACCTTCATACATTACTAATGGAAATACAAAATGCGCAGCTGCTTTGGAAAGCCATTTGATAGTTCCTCAAAAAGTCAAATATAGAATTACTATGTGACCCAACAGTTCTACTCCATGGTATATAGTCAAAAGAAATGAAAACTTATGTCTGCAAAAAAAAATTGTACATGAATATTCAAAGCAGCATTGCTCAAAATAACTAATAAATGAATGTCCATCAACTAATGAATGGGTAAACAAAATGTGGCATATCCATACAATCCGATATTATTTGGCAATAAAAAGAAATGAAGTACTGATCAATTCTACATCATGAATGAACCTTGAAAACATTGTGCCAAGTGAAAGTAGCCAGTCACCAAAAATCACGTAGTATATGATTCCATTTATATGCAATGTACAGAATAGGCAAATTTATAGAGACAGAAAGTAGATGAGTGGTTATTTAGGGCTGGAGGTTAGAGATTGATTGCGAATGGATTTGTGGTTTCTTTTAGGGGGTGTGACAATGTCCTAAAATTTGATTGTGGTGATGTTGTATAATCCTATGAGTATGCGAACTATACTCTCAATAAGGTTGTTTAAAAAAAAGAGGGAAAAAACCCCACAGATACAATAAGCTCAGTGAACCCCCAGTTGGATAAATGCAGAGAAACCATACCTAAGCATATTACACTCAAACATGAGAAAAGCTCATGGGATAAAGTGATGGCAGTAAGTTCAAAGAGCATTTGTAGCCTTAAATGTCTAAAAAAGGAAGGGAAAAAAATGTGGTTGCTAAGTGTACAAATTAAGAGTTACATAAAGAACAACCAAATAAACCCAGAGTGAAGGTCTTAATGAAGATCCATCCTTGTTTTCAATGTGGTGTCTAAGCACAAGAGCTGAAAGCATATCAGTACACACAGTTAGAGGACTTTCTTTTTGTAATTACATGAGTTTGCAGGCTCTAGTGATAAGGTTCAAGGCGTGACCACAGTGATGTGTGCTGGGCTGCATGGGAAGAGAGGGCCACTGGCCATGAGGACAACGTGGAGAACCGCTGGTGTTGGGTGGTCGCACGTGGAGGGTGGCAGGAGGAGTTCTAATCTCGGGATACAGAAACATGAACATCACAATGACCACCAGATTCCAGGGTAGCAATTTCATCCAGACAACGGGGACTTACACAGGTTCAAATAAGTGTTATGGATTGTATTGTGTCCCCCAAAAAGATATGGTGAAATCCTGAACCTTGGTATCTGGCCTTATCTGGATGGAATTTGGCAACTTAAAACGAGGTCATCCTGGAGTAGAGTGGGTACTAAATGCAATGGGCAGGTGTCCTAGTAAGAAGGGGAGAAGTGTCACAGAGCCAGAGAGATGACCACATGATGTGGGAAGCAGAGCGCTAAACCACAGCCCGCGGAACGCCCAGGGTGCCTAGCCACCACCAGAAGCCGAGAGAGAGGCAGGGAGCAGGGTCTTCCCACAGGTTTTGGAGGGAGCATGGAAACCCCCTGACTTCAGACTTCTGGCCTTTAGAACGGGGAGACCAAAGAAGGATTTCTGTTCTTTGGGGCCGCGTAATTTGTGGAGCTTTGTCATGGCTACCACAGGAAACTAAAACAATTAAGCCATCTGGCAGTCTACACCTTACTTTTGTGAAGATCAAAATTCACGATTTCAAACAGAATTGAATACAATCCTACGACAGCTAAAATCTGAACCTCTCTTAAAATCACCATTAGTGGCCTATTCATCTCAAGATTTAGAAAGTTCTGGTTCTCATTAAGTCTTGACATTTCCTCTTCAGCCTTTTATGGATGTTTCTCCAATATATGGACTTGACATTCTAAGATATCATTGTTCTTTCATGGAACACGCTCTTCACTCAGTAATTTATTCATTCAAACACCCATTCAACAAACTTACATGGAGTTGACAAAGGTTAGAAAAATATTGGTTTGGGAAGTACCCCTGGAAAATAATCCCTTTTGTATTGCAGTACTGGTTTTCAATCATGCTGAATTTCCTTATATATAAATTTAGATGTTCTTCATGTTACAAATAATATGTTTCAAACACATTGACACTATGGCTTTTCGCTTCTCTGCATAATGTACGATTTACTCAAATAATCTCATAGTGGATAACAGCATGGATTCTGGAGCCAGGTTGCTTAGGTTTGAATCTGGCTCTACATTTCCCTTGTGGGGTGAACGCTATGCCTCCATTTCCTCACCTCTAAAACTGGATTATTATTATTATTAAATAATTATTATTATGATTATGACCAAATCATAAGGTTATGGGGATGGAGATAATTGAAGCCTGGTATATAGGAATCACCATTTAAATGTTACTTATCTCTTTGTGGGAAGCCTTCATCTACATTTTACTAATGGTTCCATAAATAAATCTCTGTTTTAACTGTCTATATGGTATCGCTTAAATTTAACCTGCTATTACACTTACCCTGCGATGGCCAGCTGCATCAGGAATTTATCCAATCCCTAGCTTACCCAGAATGGTGGGAGACTATTGTCTTTACAAAATGATGACTGGCTCTAGAAGCTAGGCAGATTAATTTTTTATTCCAACTCCATGAAACATATTATTCATGGCTTGCCTGCTAAAGTTAAACAATAGATACAGAATTAAAGTCCTGCTCCCCAGTGGAACAAAAGGCAGGGGAGGTATTCACATTCAACTATTTATTCCCTAAAGACCCCTGATCACTGCTGTTTTTTAGGAAGTAGCTCTGTGTTTTTAGATAATGATGTTTTCTAATTTACATAGACTTTTAAGGTGTCACAATAAAATCCCTGCTAAAGTTTCTTCTAGCATCTTCCACAAATCCAGAGTCATCCTTTATTTTTCGGAGGTTTCTAGTAACTCACTTGAATCCGTTTTTATAATTGAAAATTAGTTCTCCTTTTTCACCAACCCACCGGATACTCTCTCCTCCCAACTCCTTGATTCAGCTGAAGCAAGGCAATCCTTGTTTTTTCCTCACGTACAAAGGCGCCAATTAGTCTGCGAAAGAAAAATTTAACAGCTCTCGTCATCATCTATTCTTCCAGGCTAAACAGCTTGGTTTTGGCCTTCTGCCGTGGAGCCCTAATCTTGTTTGCGATGCCAAATTGGAACACAAAGAAAAACAATATAAAGTTGCCATTCACCCAATCAACGGGCCCCTGCTAAAGCATTGGTGCACGTAGAAATTGCCGGCCTCAGAAATACCTATTATTAAATTTATTAAAAGGAGGCACCCTTTTTCAGAAAACTGAATTAACAATATGATCAACATGGAAATAGCGATACAGTAAGGAAAATGTAGCTACAAATGGCAAGATATGGGAAATTTAAATTTTTTGTCCTAAATATGGATGTGGCATCACATACATTTTACCAAGTACCTCCCTCTTCTTCCAATTTAAAATGCTGTTATTTTATTTTTTACCGCAGAGGGGCTTTTAGTGCTAAAACTGCATAATTAAAGTCTTCTAACTTTAAAAAACTTAAATAATAGTAATTTCACCACCAGGGGGCAAAGAACATTTTTTATAGGCAAAGGATATTTTTAACATTCTAAAAGAATTATCTTGTACTTGCGAACATAGTTTGTTTTTGTTTTTGTTTTTAGTTTCGATTTCGATAGCTTCAAAGGGAGTGATACTGATTATAAACTGAGGTTTTAAATTTAAGAAAGAATCATGTTTATAAGGAGAAAATTGTACAAGATACCACGAACCAAATGCCCTTCCATTTGCTATAGTTTTTAGATGCTTTAGAGGAACTTACCCCCACCCCCAACTTTTCCCTTTGCTTTCATCTATTTGCACAGGAGGAAGAAACATAGACTTGAACTTTTGAAATGCTAATCTAGACTTTCTCTATGGTTGACATTTAAATTGCTCTTAGTACAGGGTGTCTTTTGACCACTAATTTCCTAAACATGTGTTTCAGCTCTGCTTTTTGATAACCTAGTGTGATTAACTCTTTACCTCCTCTTAAAATCAGGTCTGACTCCTGTTTTTGATTAAGGCCTTGCCACTTGTTAATTCCATAACTGTGAAAGATATTAATAACTGACAGGTATATCAAATCACGAATTATCCCTTTTAGACCTTGATATCACTGGACTTACCTTGAGAAGTGAAGGAGTTCTAAATAATCAATACCCAAACGAAATAATCCGTGCACTAAATTATTCATAGAGGCACTTTGATAAGAATCACTTTGGCCAAAAATTCTGTCCTCCACCCTTGAGTCCTGTATTGTGAAATTTCAGGATATTTGGTTATTTCTGACTTGAAATTTGTAAGAATTTTGGAAATGGAAGCAAAACTGAGAATTTTAAAACCAAGGCATCTGTGGTATAAAAAAATAACCATTTTATTCTTTGGAAATGGAAGCAAAACTGAGAATTTTAAAACAAAGGCATCTGTGATATAAAAAAATAACCATTTTATTCCTCCTGGCTTATTTTCTTTGCCTTCTTCCCCCTAAGGACCTGGGGCCACATTTCCCAGAATTGATTAAATGGTGCTTCTCTTTCAAAATGGGGCTGGAGAAGAGCGAGTCCAGCCTGGCCCCTTTCCTTGGCTTAGCCTTTACCTGGTCACTGGCTCTGCGGCAGCTCCCAGCACCTGGGCTATCGCTGGGGCAGCAGAATTGCTGCCGACAAAGAAACATATGTTCACCCAAAGAACACTTTCATGCAGATAAAGTCATATTAAAGCAAATATTGAGGGTAAAGGTAAGAAGATAAAGAAGTTGCAAAGGGGTGGTGTTAAGGGTTTATTTAGAGGCACGCTCAGAAACATTCTGAGACCCCCTGCACCATTTAGTGAGGTAATTTAGAGATAAGTTATTTTTCTGTTGTTGATTTCCTTTTTGCTTCCCCATGTGTTCCAGTGGGAATTGACAGCACTTGCTCCTTCTTCCTCTGGGAGCCATCGCCCAGCCCTGACTGCTTGCCCATTAAGCAGCAACTCCCCCCCCAGCCCCCCATATGTGACCCCAGCCCTGGCATGTGCCTTCCCGTCCTCCTCACCTCACCACCTCACACTTCTCCCAGCGCCAGCCCACCGGCCAGTTCTACCTCTGCGTCCTCACAGGTGCCCGTGCTTCCCACCCCTGGGACCTGGGTGTCTGAGGGCGTGAGTACTCTGGGCGCTGGAGTATGCATAGCTGAGAAGGGTGGGGTGTCAGCGTGCTGGAGGCAGCCTGGACCAGGGATGGAGAAGGGTTTCCCTCTGCCTCCTGCAGGGCCTCTGAGACCCATCGAAGGCTTCTGGAAGGTCTGTGGATGGAGTTTGTGATCACCACCCAAGTAAACCAACTCCATAACCCATTCTTGAGCGGCCCCCCTTCTTCTTTGTTTTACCATTCCATTCCTTACTCTGGAATCTCCTGCCTAACTAAACCACTCCACTCTGCTCTCAGAGAAACCCAGGCTAAGGCATAATTTAGGGATGTTTGTCTTTCCCTGGAAGAAAAAAATGAAACACGTAAAAAAGAAAAAAGTACTTTACAATCAGATCAGTGATATGATTGTGTGGTGGTGAACTTCATGTGTCAACTTAGCTAGATTATGGTGTTCAAAAGGAGGATTGGCCTCCTTCTCAATGTCAGGGTATTTCTTAGATGGGCTTTGCATCTACAATCAGTCCATTGCATCTACAATTAGTCTATTGCATCTACAATCAGTTGGAGGTCAACATCACCCTTATCAGAATTTCCAGTTTGGAGTTGCTAGCCCCCATGGTGGTGTGAACCAAAGCTTTATAGTAAAGCTCTTTATACATGACTCCTGATGGTTCTGATTAGTCTGGAGAACGCTGACCAATACAGATGGTAAATATTTAACAGCTGGCTCTCCAGAATAAAAAGTAACAATTCGCAGCATTTACTGGTGTCCCTGGGGTGAATATTTCCACCATGGCTTATTCCCAGCTACCAATGTGATGTCATAATGTAAATTGGGAAGAAAGATACAGAAGCATGCGACTACAGAGTGCTTTCACCGTTCAGGGAGACAGACGTAAATATCCTCAAGATTGTAGGTAACAGATACAATTAGCAAAGTAGGTTATAATAAAAAAAAAAATACAAGTAGTAAAATAATTACAAAATAATGCATTTTCTATATTTATTTCCTTTGTCTTTAACATAATTTAATTGTAAGTGTATATAATTTAATTTTTAGTGATGAGTTTATTTAACAACCAGCTCAAAATTCCTGAAAATTTAGCAATCAGCTCTGATTAGCTAAACTGAGCCAGCTCCATCTTATCTACTGGTCCCCTCCCACACCTTAGAAAGGGCGCTCAGTCTCTCTAAACCTAAACTGGGGCCATGCTATTACTAAAGATTTAGGTAAAGAGGAGAGGAAAGACATAGTGGCTGACAAATCTGGGGATGTTTGAACGCAGCCCTGGGAGAAACCACGGAGCTGAGGAGTTCGGCTCCTGGCCAGAATCCTGTGTGGCTTTCAGTTCCAACCAAAGGCAATTACGGCTCCTCCCGGAGGGCTTCCCGGAGGAGGCTGCCCACCCCGCAAAGACTCGATGCTCCGTCAAGTTCTCGCGCCCTCCCGGCCAAGGTTTTCCCCAGGTTGGGGACGGAGAGGAAACTTGAAGACTCTCCTCTCGGCCTCGGTCCTTAGTGCTTTCCCACCCCCAGCCCTCCCTCTCCCTCCCTCTAGCCCCAGGTCCATAACACTGCAGGAGCCTTTTGTTTGGGGATCCCTTAGCAGCGAGTGAGGAAACCCCCAAGTCTGCCCGTGCTGATCCACCTTCCACGGAGGGGCTGAAGCAGAGGGGCCGCGGCGGCGCTTTCTCCAGCTGAGCTTCCTGCTCACAGCTGCGATGAGTGACGAAATACTTTGGTTTTGGCACGTTACCCTAACGGACTACTCTGACACCCGGCAGCTGGGTGTCAGCTTTAGACACCTCCGGCTATGAGGAGGAGGAATCTGAAAACTGGGTCCGGAAGCAGACAGATCCGGGTCAGGGAGTTCTGCCGCGTTCTGCTGGATTTGGGGGTGGAGATGTGCTGGGTGGAGCTAATACCCTACACTTCTGGGTAAGGGAAACAGGGTTAGACGGAGATGCACGCTGGGGTCCCCAGAGGTTTCCCCTGAGCTCCTGAGGGAGACACAGGCCAATGTGCAGGGAACGAGTCTGATAATGCACCATGTTCTAGAGACAGTGTCCACGTCATCTGGGTCGAACTGCCACAGGGAGTTTTGAGAATTAAGTCTATACAGAAAAGTAACCAGCACATTCCAAGCCAAGATGACAAACTAAAGCTTATCTCTTCTGCATGACAGAATCCAAGACAGAAATAAGAAAAGATAAAAACGTACTGTGGGAAGAGAGGCACTGTGCCACTAGCGAGCTAACTAGTTTAAGAAGTTTCTGAAGCTAGGAAAGGCAGTGGCGCCGGCGGGCAGAGCAGACTGGGGAAAAGCTGACCAAGAAAGCAGGGATAGTAATCTCAATATTAGCCATTGAAGAATGCAAAATGCAATCTATTAAAAAGGACGAAAGACATATTATATACAAATAAAGATACAATCCACCAAGAAAATGAAACAAATGGAACCTCTATCTACCAAACAACAAAACAAATAGAGACAATAAAACCAGAATCTGACTCACTCAGAAATTAACAGAACAGATAAAAACATGAGTAAGGAAATAGAGGACTTTAATAAAATAATTAACAAATGTGAGATAATATGTTTACATAGTATTTTGTTCTGAATAGACAACATATAATCCTAAAAAAGGCAATGAAAGACTTCAATTTCTGGCATTTTTGTAAACTAAGAAACTGGAAACCTACTACCACAAGTACTTAGAATTGCCGTGTGCAGTATAACTGCCATCTTGACAAATGCGTCGCTGACGTCAGGGTGGTGAGGGAAATCTCCAAAGACCAAAAATGAAGAAGGAACCTAACCTGAGCAGCAAGTGCGAGAAGTTTCTGGAGCTACCCGGTGGGTTTGAAGTAGGGGCAGGGACCCAAGCGGCTTGGTTTTTAAACAGGTCATTGTGGTCTTAAAAGCTATACAGCACAGAAAATATTCTTAAACTCAATTTACTCCTGTATGTTGAACCCTCATGAATAATTCCTTTTGATGAGGTTACTTCAGATGAGGTGAGGTCTAGAAAGGGTCTTAATCCTATTACTTAAGGCTTTGCTGGGAAAGTTAAAGGGAGGGAAAAAACAGCCACAGAGGGAGTGGCCAGAAGCTGAAAGTCAGTGGAACCCAGAAGAGAAGGGAGAGGCCAGGAGGGGCCGCCGTGTGCCCCGCCGTGGGACAGAGCAGCCCGGGGCCAGGGGTGACCTCAGAACGCCAGGCTGCAGGACGAAAGCATCGCTTTGATGATGCCTTGATTTTCAACTCCTCCCAGCCTTAAAATCATGAGCCAATAAATTCCCATTGTTTAAACCACTGCATATTTGCTTTAGCAATGAGGAAACTAAAAAGTCACGCCTTGAGGCCTTGTACTCGTTTGTGTAGCGTTTTGAGGCCCGCCCCCCATCCTCCACCCTACCCCCATTAGAGTTCACACCTGAATAAGGACTTTCCAAGTCCTTTACCTCAGTTCGCTTAAGCCACAAGACAAGGCTCAGAGGAAAGTACTATCACCCACATGAAAAAGATAAGGCAACTGAAATAGAAAGAGTTGTGCAGCTTAAGGCCAGGCCGCAGCTCATAAGAGGCAGGAGCTGGACTCACGCCCAGGCCGCTGCTTCGGGCTGAGCCCCTAGGCACTGCTGCCATATAATGAAGTTTTCAGAGGACCCTAAACTAATCTAGATATTCAGCGAATGTCTACACAAAATGTCCCCAGTTACGTGCAGGTATTCGTGTGCACGCGTAACTAGGCAAAGCCAGCCGGCAGAAATAGACACGCATTCATGGAGCAGACGAGGTGGGCAGAGCAGCCCGAGCAGGCAGAGACGTCTTCAAACTGTCACCTTAAAACGGTGTAGGGTCTGGGCAGGGACAGACCAGTGGGGCAGAGCGCGGAGGGCAAGGGACGGCATTCAGGGAAGAGAGGGGTGGCTGCATTCCCTGAGAAAGGACGAACTCCTCAGGAAATGCCCTCGGGATCACCAGCCGTTCACAGGCACAATCAGTAGCAACGACACAAACAGCCAAAGCTACCTCACCCCAGAAGCAAACGTCAGTCCCAAGTAGCTTAAAGATCTAAAGGTGAAAGAGCAAAACATTAAAACTTTTATAAGAGTTAGAGGAGAATATTCTTTTAAACTTTGTAATAGGTAAGAACGTCTTAAATAAGATGCAAAAATGTACGTTTACCTTGACAAAATGTAAAATATAAATATAAAATATTTAAAAAGTAAAATTTAAAATATTAAAAAATATATCAAAAGACAGCATTAAAAAATGGAAAAGAAAAGTTATAAACTGTGAGAAGATAACCACAATCTGTATGTAAAGCTGCCAAAAGATTAGTGCCATAAAGAATTTTCCTCAACCAACAAAAGAAAGACCAACAACTAAACAGAAAAATGGGCAAAGGGTATGAATACATATTTAACAGATCATGATATTAGAATGATCAATAAACAAACAAAAGGATCCCCAATTCACTTAAGACCAAGGAAATGAATTAAAAATCATAATGTGATACCATTTATACCTAACAGATTGGCAAAAATAAAGTCTGACAATTCCAAGTACTGACAAGGATGTGGGACAATGGGGATAATTGGAGTACAATTTGAAGAGCAGCTTTTCAAAACATCTAATAATGTTAATGACGAACAAACTCCAAGATCCAGTAACCCCACTTCTAGCTATATCCAGAGAAACTTTTGCATAGGTACACAAAGAAATATACACAAGAATGTTCATTGTAGCACTGTCTGAAATGGCAAAATTTTGTAAAATTGTAAAAATATCCCCAAACAAGAAATGAAAAACAAATTATGTCTTAATCATAAAATACTGTTTAGCAGTTAAAGAAAATCTGAGTTATTTGAATTAAAATGTCTATCTCAAAATCAGAATGGTACAGGACTGAATATAAAAACTCAGAAATGGACAGCACAACACAACCTAACTGTAATACAATTATGTTAAAACACTGAATGAAGCTGAATGTGAGAATGATAGAGGGAGGAGGGCTGGAGGCACAGATGAAATCAGAAAGAAAAATAGACAATAAGACTGAGATGGTATAATCTGGGAATTCCTGGAGTGTATAATGATAGTGACTAAATGTACAAATTTTAAAATGTTTTTGAGTGAGGAAGAACAAAGGAATGTCATCACTGCAGGGTGCTGAAAATAAATGGCAATTAATATTTTAAAATTTCAACTTATGTGTGAGACTAAATCAAAAAATGTCTATTTGATACAAAATTTATATTTTGACTAGTGCATCTCCTAATATAACTTATGTAGATAGTTGGTTGAACAACATAAGTACATGGAACCTTGGGTAGGACATTAGATTTTGTTGGTTTGTCCAGAGTGATGCCCCAATGAATTCCGGAGTGATTTGATCAGTGAGTGGAGAGGTGTTTGCGGAGTCCCCTTCGGGGAATGGTGGGAATGGGGGAGAATTCAACCTCCCCAAGTTGAATTCTTGATATTCTCACAAGCAGTGCGGACAACCAAAGCTATAGGCTGAGCCC
>PVIY010049386.1:0-16755 GCA_004026745.1 Myrmecophaga tridactyla | reverse complement strand
AAAAAAAAAAAGGAAAAAGTCACATTGGCTGGTAAAATAAGCCATTCAGACTCCAATTCACTGCTCCTCCCACTGACACCTCATTTGATTGAATGTTTTAGATACTATAAAGATAAATCTGTACCCTAAATAATTTCAAAGTACATTTTTTTCCAATTTCAAAATCCTGTAAATAATTATTTAAAATAAAAGTTTTTGAAAAAAATGTTACAAGCACTGTGTAATAGTTATCATATTTGAAAAAAAGTAAACTTGAAGGCACTTTACCAACAACTAAAAACAAGATTAAATATAAATGGAAAGAAAATTAATATTCTGTGATTATATTTGAAGAATACAGATAAAGGGAAACAATTCTTTTTCCACCAAATGTTTTCAGCCAACTCATATCAGGCTGATAATTAAAGGGGGCTGCTGATGTGAAGGAGTCATGAAAAAATATTCTGAACATGAATGAATGGAATTCCAGTCTGACAAATTATTATTTATATTAATATAATCCTTATCTCTAAAGTAGCCCGACTAGGAGCTGACAATTCTAGAATGCTCAGAATAGAAAGGACTTGAAAAGCCTTCCAATGTTCTGGCAAAACCATGCCTCTACCAAGCCTGTGGTGAGAGTTCTTTATTAATTTGGAGCAGGGATAATATTCAAAATATTTAATACTTTGCACAGTCACCAATGACTCAGAATGGATGGTGGCTGGCACGGTGTAACAGGCCGTGCTGGCTAAATAAGGTAGAATTGGTAAAATGAGTTAAGCAATGCCTAACCTCTTAATGTAAATGCTTGAAAGGGTAACAGTGCACAATTCATACCTGGTCATGTTGAGATATGCTCTAAAATTGATGCTGCAAACAGGTGACCAGTGTGTCATTCTGGTCTAGGATAAGTTTTGTTTGGCCTGGGCAGCATTTGTTTAACACAAGTTAATTGACAGCATTTTATAATCCATAGACACAACATAAAATGTTTTGGCCTCTTTTGAAATCTCAGAAGATCCAGAAAAATGATGTCACAACCCTTCATAACAGCACCTAGTAGCAGCTGCTACCTTTAGAAAGGGTTCACTCCCATTTGGATGCAGTTGTCCTCAGCCTTGTTTGAAACATTTAAGTAGCCTGCCTCATCCTTCTAGGCATTTGGGTTTGGAATTCATGTACAGTTGAATTAATCAAACAACAGAGAACAACCTTGCCTTACTAGGAGTTTAAGTCAGCTATTTAGAGGTCTTTACCTTATGTGGCCTTTGACCGAGTACTCAAACTTTCAGGAAAAGTAGGAAACTTTTGTATCAAAGATACATGAGTAACTTAGAAATCAATATAAATAGTATGACAAGCTGTCTACAAGAAGCAGGTACAGAATATCTCATGATTTTACCATCAGAATAATATTTGCTGAGTTGTTTCCTTACAATTTGACCTGATGCCCCCTTACAAACAACTGTTATTCCAAACACAGAGCCCCTAAATTGCAGTAAGAGTAGGCATTCAGAACAATTTCATATCTCCTAAGATAGCAATTAAAAAATGAAGACTTCTTTTCATCTTGATAATAAGGACCTCAATTTAATTGTATTTAGCCAAAGTGTTAGAGACTCAAAGTGATTAACTTGCTCTGAAACTTTGTGTGATTCAGAAACACATATGTAAAGTCCTCATGCTGTAATCCAACCTATTTCACCAGACAATAACAGTGTAAAACACGTCAAATTGCAGGCATGTCATAATAATTTATTAATATTGATCAAGGAATATATAGAAGAAGGATGCAAAGCCCAACTGATATCTGGTAATGTTAAATGAGCCTCATTTCCTTTTCCCCATAGGATTACTAGATTGGTAGGTAGATTAGGAATATTGTGGCTATGGCTATATATCAATGAATAATGGGTCAACTGATAAGACTTCCCATTATATAATTGTAGACAAAATAGAGAGATGTGGACTAAAGGAAATCACAATTAGAAGAAGTTTATGTTTTCCTTAGAGCTGGTTCCTTCTTTAGGATTTTCTTTCTGAGTTTGTGGTACCATCATTCACTCCCTGTTATCCCAGCTAGAAACCTTGGCATCATTCTGATTCTTCTTTCTCTTGTACTACTTGTGTTCAATCCTATACTTATAACGTCCAGATCTAGGAGTCGAACAGTGGAAACGCTACTCCACTCTGCTCTGGAACAACCACATCGAGATAGGGAAAATCTAAGAACAAACCAGAATCACAAAGAGCCGCATAACAAGGCCATATGAATTTGAAGATGTTTTGTATGAAGTAAAAAATTGGGGGATATATAAAGCCATCTGGATATAATTTTATTACTTTAATGAGAATGGTTCTGCAAGGGCCCAGGAAGTGGAGCAAGAATCTTTTCATGCTAGATAATAAAGTTGGCTATTACAAAGAAAAACTTTTAATACTCAGAAAAAACTGAGGTTATGCAAAAAAAAAAAAGTGATGAGTTATCCTTCACCAAAGGTATTCAAACATAGACTGTAGAATTTGCTTGCCTGATCAGAGTACTTTAGAAATTGTTCAAGTATCTGATAATTATAAAGTTTATAGTCCTTCAAATCCTAATATGATTAATTTTCCAAAATTAAAGATACTCAATACTACTATCTTTCCTATTATAAGATTTAATAAATCAAAATACGGACACTCCCACTCCCAGAGAACCTCTTTTAGGCTCAGCTGTGGCTGCCTTTCCTCTAAGCCCAACTCCTGGTAAACTCACTAACCTCCTCCCTACATGGGACATGACTCCCAGGAGTGTAAATCTCCTTGACAAAGTGGCACATGTTTCCCGAGCATGAGCCTGGACCTGGCAGCATGGGATTGAGAAAGTCTTCTTGACCAAAGGGGAAAGAGAAATGAAACAAAATAAAGTTTCAGAGGCTGAGAGGTTTCAAGTAGAGTCGTAAGGTCATTCTAGAGGGTATTCTTATGCATTATATAGATATCCATCTTTAGTTCTTAGCATATCAGAATAGCTAGAAGAAAGTACTCAAACTGTTGAACTATAATCCAGTAGCCTTGATTCTTTTTTTTTTTTTTTTAATTTGCATATGAGCAGGAGGCACCAGGGATCGAACTCCAGACCTCCAGCATGGCAGGTCGGAGCTCTGCCTGCTGAGCCATGGCAGCCGCCCAGCCTTGATTCTTGAAGATGATTGTATAACTATATAATTTTGACAGTGTGACCATGTGACTGTGAAAACCTTTTGGCTGGTGTTCTAGTTTGCTAGGTGCCAAAATGCAATAGACCAGAAACGGAATGGTTTTTAAAAGGGGGAATTAAATAAGTTGCTAGTTTACAGTTCTAAGGCCAAGAAAATGTCCCAGTTAAAACAAGTCTATAGAAATGTGCAATCTAAGGTATCCAAGGAAAACATACCTTGATTCAAGAAGGCCAATTGAAGTTCAGAGTTTCTCCTTCATCTGGAAGGGCACATGATGAACACGGTCAGGGTTCCTCTCTCATCTAGAAGGGTGAACACAGTGTCATCTGCTAGCTTCTTCTCCTGGCTTCCTGTTTCACGAAGCTCCCCGGGAGACATTTTCCTTCTTCATCTCCAAAGGTTGCTGGCTGGTGGATTCTGCTTCACGTGACTATGTCGTTCTGTTCTGCTCTCTCTCAGATCTCTCATTCTCCAAAATGTTTCCTCTTTTATAGGACTTCAGACACTAATCAAGACCCACCTGAATGGGTAGAGACATGTCGTCACCTAATCCAGTTTAACAACCACTCTCGATTACATCACATCTCTAGGGAGATGATCTAATTACAGTTTCAAACATACAATGCTGAATAGGGATTAGAAGAAATGATTGCCTTTACAAAATGGGATTATATCCTTTCAAACCAGCACAGCTGGCATTGCCTTTACCCAGTGTATAGACAGATGAGTACAAAAATAAGGACAAAAAATAAGTAAATAATGATGGGATTAAAGGGTATGGGATGGTTGGGTGTTCATTTTAATTTTTAATCTTAGTTTTTGTTTTTCTTTGGAATAATGAAAATGTTCAAAAATTGATTGTGGTGATGAATGCATAACTAAATGATGATACTGTGAATCATTGATTATAAGCTTTGGATGATTATATGGTATGTGAATATATCTCAATAAAATTGCATTACCAAATACTGGCAAAAAACATTTTTAATAAAAAAAATACTGGCACTCCTCACATACTAGTACAATTTCTGTCCCAATCTTTTTTGGTCAATAATATCCATCTGCCAGTTACCTTCACCATCAGTTTTGACAGTCTTACCTAGAGTAAGAAAAAAAGTCAATTTCAATTTCTTGGTCTAGAAAAAAATCAATGATGCTCATAACTACTACACCAATTCCCCCCAGAGCCAGCTAGAAACTTTATCATTTGGAAAATGCCAATCTATAAGCATTTACCAGTCAAAGTTCTTTGAGATACCCTTGCACATAAACTAGATAATTTTAGATGATCCTAATTTTAAATTCAAGTCTAAAGTTCTCAGCACTGAAGAATGTCTATGAAGTCTCTTCCATTTAGACTTTCTGACAACCAAGAACCAGGAAAAGGGGGTGTGCTGATCTGAAAAGACCATGTACCCTAGAAAAGTCATGTTTTAATCCTGATCCATCTTGTGGAGGCAGCTGTTTCTTTTAATCCCTATTCAGTACTGCAGATTGGAAATTTGATAAGATTATGTCCATGGAGATATGATGTGCCCAACTGTGAGTATTAACCTTTGATTAGAGGGAGATGTGACCCCAATCATTCCAGGGTCTTGATTAATTTACTGGAATCCTTTAAAAGAGGGAACATTTTGGAAAGAGCCAAGAGAACCACAAGAGCCCACTAGCCAGTAACCTTTGGAGATGAATAAGAAAAATGCTCCCAGGGGAGCTTCATGAAACAAGAAGCCTAGAGAGAAAACTAGCAGACATTGCCATGTTCGCCATGTGCCTTTCCAGTTGAGAGAGAAATCTTGAACTTCATTGGCCTTTCTTGAGTGAAGGTAACCTCTTGTTGGTGCCTTAATTTGGACATTTTTATAGGCTTGCTTTATTTTGGACATTTTCATGGCCTTAGGATTATAAACTTGCAACTTAATAAATTCCTCCTTTTAAAAACCATTCTGCTTCTGGTATATTGCATTCGGCAGCTAGCAAACTAGAACAAGGTGTAAAAGTCATGTGAGGAAAAAATATATATTGCAAAGTAACTTATGAGGCATTATATTCATTATTTTGAGTAATTAGTTTTGTTTTTTTTTTATGGAATGAAACGAGTTACCAGGACTAGAACTCTTCCAGGAACTAATTATGTCATTAGTTACCAGTATTCCTACTTTGAAGGAAAAGCTAAAAACAAACAAACAAACAAACAAAAAACAGCATAAATATGCCAAGGGTTAACAGCCATATCATGTTTCTGCTACTACTTAAGCATCTTCTTGCCAAATATAGATGGATTATGTGTATGGAGAGATTTAGCAAACTTTCCAACTGCATAGTATCTGGCCATGACATAGAAGGGATGCTTCCAAAAGCCATCTTGCAATCCATAACTATGGGGCTGGGACTCAGGTTCCACACTTAAATCCCTCAAGCATAGGAGACGTAACCCTGTGGCCAAATATTTGTCAAGTAGAGGTTCCTGAAAGCCTGGGGGAAGGTTACAAGATGTTGGCAATAAAGCCAGCCTGCATGGCAAAGATAAATGGTTCTGACACCCTCTCTGGCATTCATGCTATCAGAGGCCAGTTCTTGTGCTATATATGGCAACTCTATCAGAGGAAAGTTCCAGAAGCATAAGTACAGAAAGATGGATAGATCTGGGAATGAAGCAGTCAAAGAGACGCTATATTAGAATCCTTCAGATTTATGCATAGCTTGCCCTTCACTGCCCAACATGCCACACTTCTTAAGTGGGAGAAACAGTGTCTGTTGCCCAGCCTGGACTTTGGCTGGGAGGGTAAGAGAGTGGGGAGGGAGGAGATGTTGATGAAACTTCTGGAACCTTCACTACGGAAGTTCAGTTGAAGGGAAGCCTCTCATTGGTAGCTACACCTGAGGGTGAAATAGCAATAAACCACCTTTTCCAAAGTGCCAGATGATATATGGCTTTACATGGAATACTAACATCAGTAAAATCAAATCAGAAAGGAAAGTTCACTAATGGTTGTATAACATAAAGAAATGTAGGCATTAATCCACCCTCCACCTCTTGGTTCTGTTAATCAGCTTCCCTTGAATCTTTGAAGCTTAAAAGCTCTCATTTGCACCATTTCTAAAAATGGCTAAGTATGTTTGTAACTTGTATGCTTCATCTCATGGTCATTGTAATGGTAATTACAATATACTGTGGTTAACACAGCATAACGATCACTGAAACTCTATGATAATTTGATAATTATGATGGTCAGTTACAAGTGAATTACAACAGTAGTGCCCTGAGGGTATAATACCAGCAAACAACCTACCTTGCAACCCACATAAGAAAGCTTTCCCTCTAAAACATAGGGCAACCCTGAGAATATCATTTAGGATGTCTGCAAGAAATCAGACATGGCGATCCAAAAGAGTACCTTTTGGTTGTATCAAAGGAGTTGGAAACTATCAGTCTCTAAACCACACTTTTTATGATTGATTACATCTAGTGTCGTGCAGGGTTTTCTTTTTACTAATGAATCATTTTAAACAACCATACCACGCACAGCTCACAGCTTGTTGCTGCCATACTTTTAAGGCACCACTTTTTCCACTGTAGATGGGCTTGTACATTATTTTTAAATAAATAGATTAAATTACGGCATGTTTTGAATAGGGTTCACATATACCCAGAGTTGAAGAATGTCATTTCTATCTTGATCCTTGTGAACTCATTGTTCATCCTGAATACATGTGGGAGCCTGAAGAGGGGGAAATTAGAAGTAGAAGCCACAACTCTTGGAAGCCAAAACATCTGCAGATATAAAGAACAGCTAGTTTTGATTCACCACTAGGACAAGTTGTCTGGCATCATAATTCTTACATGCATTTTTTTTATTATGACTCTATTCCACACTTTCAGCCCTTTCTAGGAAAACCAGCACATGAAAGAAATTCCACCAAGTACATCCTTTCCATGCCTTTTCACAACTTGGAGTTCACTGGTTAAAGAACCACTAAAAGTTTTCTTTCAGACATTGACTTCAGAGGACAGAGACTGGATCTGTCACATACTTTACTGTTTCCCAACTCTTACTTCATTGTAGACACAAATATTTCCAAAATTACAATTTCCCTTTTTCCCTTTTATGTCTATTTTACCTTTATTCCTGTGCTCTTTTCTAGTGGGAACCCAGGATAAATAAATCAATTCCAGGAAAGCAAGAAAATGAACTGACAAGAAATTCACACCAAGTAAAATCTGTTAAGCACCTCTATATGCCAAGGACCCTTAAAAAAGTTGTGAATAAGCAAACGCCGATTTCACTGACAAGAAGCCACAAGAATTGCAAAGCAAGAATTTGTTCAGAGAGTGAAACAGTGTACAGGAGTTGGGCATTCTAATTCCATCCGCTGGAAATGTTGAGAATTGCATTGCATTGTCCATCATTAGTGTGGCTCTTATCTGTGCTAGACAGATTGCCACAGCCCAGAAGTCTGGTCAAACATTTTTAAATGCTGAAAACTCTTACACAACTGTGACTGGATAATATTTCAGGCTTAACCTTTTTCTCTCTTCCATTCTAGTTGATCTCAGCATGTGTTTCTTATCTTAAAAGAGTGCCCTAACAGGGGGAAAAAAGCAGCAGAAGTTATCCTAAGTTTCTCTGACTTTTTGGATTCCAACAACTCCAGTTCCAGAGAAGGAAGAGTATGTGACTGCCAAAAATGCATACTTAAAAAACGCTAGCTGGAGAGAAATAAAAGCCCCACTAGAATGATTCGCTAGGGTTGCAAGAAGTAAGAAGGTAGGGAGCTGATGCTTGTCTATTTTTTTGGTTAGAAACAAAGAAAACAGCTAGATCCCTGAGAAGGAATGACTCTGGGTGCACCTTGGAAACTAAAACCAGGACTTGGATGTAGAAAGAGACAAAGGACTGTTGAGGGCAGAATCGATGTCTGATTTCTTTCTGGGTGGGAAAGTGACCATGCCCTGAATCCTGAATTCATTGGGTGAATTTTACAACTGTGACACAGATTCCAAGGAGACAGGGGAACATTTCAACAGACTAGAGTTAAAGTTTCCTGCCCTTCTGGGAGTCCAGGTGGCTAAAGTAAGACTTACAGGAATTATAGAAAGATGACGATAAAGGCACTTCCCTACCCACCTCAGTGTTCCCAAACAGGGAAGAAAGGTGTTAATGATGTCACTTTAATCATCACAAAGCCATGTAACTTTGCACCCTAGTTCTCGAAGTTTTCAAGAACCCCTTGGCTCCCCATCTGCCAATCTATTCCAGTGGCTGATGTTCTCTACAGATCAGCATAGCACGGAGGCATTTCTCAGCCATTTTATCAGTCACCTAGTCCAATCAGGCTTTCAAACTGCTTTAATGAGAGCCCTTGGACACCAATCACCCTCTCAGCTGTGAGTTCTTGATTCTTCCTTAGGATTTACATTATCCTCTGATTTATGCCCTTCACACTCCCACATGCTCACAAATAACCATCAGAACTACTTCCGCAGCCTTGACTAAGCCATAGAGTCTAATGAGGCCAAGAGAAAAATTTCTTCTACAGCAGCTTCTTCATAGACATTTTGAGCAGCAATCAGTGATTGAACCCTGTTTGTGACTCCGCTGTCTGAGTAATTAGCTACTGCACAGAGTAAACTCATCTTAGGTGGTTGCTATGGTTGGAGAGCATTGAGGGGTCAATACCTACTGCATAGTTTCACTGTTATAGTTTTCATCAATGTCCCCATTTTTTCCTCTCCTTGTTAAAATGGGAGCTGGTGTAAGGTGTTATTAATAGGGTGGCATATGAGAACTCTGTATTTTATGCATGATTTTTCCCTAAACCTACACTTCTCTTATTTAAAAAAAAGGGGGGGGCTGGGGGTGTTACCCAATAACTCTCTTTAAAAACATGGAGAAATTACTGATGACAAGGAACTTTGTTCCAAACCACAACTGAAAATCCACTCTAGTTCTTCCTCCCACTTGGAGATTCAGGGTAAGTGCAAATCATTGTTTCTTGTCTGCACAACTCCCTTTTTTTAATGATATTTTCATAATGGAAAGTACTGTACGTATCTGGCACATGATATATGTCAACAAATGTTAACTAATAATAGTAACCATTTTTGCTGTAATAGCAATAAAAAGTAAAACCAAACTCAAAATGTTGATTACCAGGTATAGATAGATGCAGGACAAGGTGCAGAGACATAGATGCTATAGAATTAAAGACTACAGTAAAGAGGAAAAGCTAGAGAGAGAAAGGGAATGCAGTCAGAAGGCAAACAAGAGCTAGCCAGGTAATAAGTGTGCTGATTTGAAACTGCTATGTGCTCCAGAAAAGCCATGTTCTTCTAATCCATTCTTGTGGATGCAGACCTATTGTGAACAACATTTTGATCAGGTTGTTCCATGGAGATGTGACCCACCAATTCAAAGTGGATCTTAATCCTCTTCACTGGAGTCTTTTGTGAGAGGATAAAAAGACAGTAAAAGCCGAGAGAGCCCAGAGACATGTAGAGAGAGAAAGAAAATGCCAGAAGGACCCACAGGAGCTGAGAGAGCCGTTTGAAGGCAGAACCCAGAGAGAAAGACAGTAGACATCACCACATGCCTTCCCGTGTGACAGAGGAACCCCAGACACCAGCAGTCTTTCCTTGAAGAAGGTGTCTTCTAGTTGATGCCTTAATTTGGAAATTTCCATGACCTTAGGATTGTAACTTGTAATGTAATAAATCCTCGTTGTTAAAAGCCAACGTATTTCTGGGATATCACGTTCTGGCAGCTTCAGCAAATTGAAACCATAAGGCAAGTGGCACCCAAAGAAAGACCCACGGGAGAATAAAGATTACCCAGATACAGGGTAATACTTAAGAAAGGCAGAAACTCAAACAGAAGAAAGTAAATGAGAAGCAGAGGGGACCCCAAGGAGCTCAGGAAACTCAGATTTTGCTCTAGTTCTCTTGTTCAGGGGAAATTATCATCTATTTTTTTTTGCGCTTTGAAATTCTAATCTGATTATTAACCATTATTCACAACTTTTATTTTTATGAAGTCATAAGTGTTACCCCATATTGAAGGGGCGTGATAATCACTGCCCATTGATGGGGTGAGACATAGAAATAATCATTTTCTGCCGGTCAGGAGTGGCCAAAGCAGTATCATCTCAAAGGCCAGATATTACATCTGAAAATTGCATCTGGTAGTCAAATAATTCCTCACCCCTCTGTGTTAAACTTTTATGCATTAACTGAATTATGCAAACTCTAGAAGTGTTGAAAAGATTAATAACCTTAATACCTGTTAAGTTCTTTGAAGGTTAAAAAGAATAAATACTAAGTTTTTAAAAGCCAGCCTTTACTTTGTGTAACTGAAATATATTATAATGTTTCATTTAGACAACTCTTTGAGAAGTAAAGAAATATGAATGAATTACATTGATTTGTGTCCCTGTGCTGCCCCTTATTGAAAAAGTGATTTGTTACATGACCTTGGAAAGCTACAAGATGCCAGAAAGGGCTATAGAAGAGACAGAGCAACAGGGCCTATTTTGAAATCACACTTGTCACAGGAGAACAGCCAGGGACTAAGAGACTGAGAAATCGACAGTTTGCCTTTGGGGACACCTTCACTTGTTCCCAAGCTTCGCCTTTCGTCTTTTTTTACAACATACTTAATTTAGAGCCTCTTTTAGATTACTTTATCATCTGCAGTTCTTGGGCTGCTTCTGAAGAGGAAATGCTTGTTGTACTTACTGATTCTTCCTTATTATGCTTCTTTCCTTATCTGGTTTATAATGTTTCATTTTGAGCTTGTCTTCAGGAATTCAATGTGCTCTGAGTTGTGGAAGTTTTGTTGCAGAACATCTCTCCCAGAGTGCATCCTTCTTTGTTTATGGTAGCCAGAATTTCACTTTATTTTTGCCAAGCTTGTCTATATTTATTTACCGTGATGGTGTTGTCTGCTATATTTCCAAATGTTTTCACAGACAGTAGAACCCTTCTATATCAGCTTATTTAGCCAAATTGTGCGGCCTCAATTTCATAGGGAAATTGTATGCAAATAATAATAATATTAATAATTGTTAAATAGCGAATGGTCAATTTTCTGTCATTTTATAGTATCTCAAATATTTCTCTCCCCCCTCTCACCTATCAAAGCTGGAAGTATAGAATCTCATTGGTTCGCCTGGACCAAGGCTTTTTACTATATGATTAAAAAAAAAAAACAGAAAATTGTAACCAGTTCCTGAAAATGATTCTAGAAAAATTCATGTCTCTTTATAGTTGCTAAAATGTAAACTGCAAGATCAATGAAGAAGACTAGAGTAGTGCTAGGTGCTTTGAAACATTTGACATATAATTCCAATTCAAAAGTTCTAAGATTAAATGCTAAAATTAATTTGTCCTACTAAGAATCACAAATGTTATATGCATTGCTTCCATTTCATCCTCACAAATGCTCATTACATGCTTATCTCCTCTTGACATAGGAGAGATCCAAGACTCAGAGAGGTTAATTAAGGCCCCTGAGCTGATTATTAGGGTGTCTGGGATTCATGTGTGAACCTCCAACTCCCCACCAAGATCCATGAACTGTTTTTTCCCACTATATCATGCTATTTTTCATTAATCAAATATTTTAGATTTTCAGTTGTAAATATGTAAGTATGGTTTAATCCATCCATTTCTGATGAAAATGCTTCACTTTTTTGTCGCAGAAACCATTTTCTGTAAGATGATTTCATCTTATTTTACCATAAAAGGAAACCAATGTATCACTATTCTATCACTACTAGGCTATATCAAATATCATAAAACATTTTAATTTCATATAATTCACATGAATATTAGCCATTGAAAAATATTAGCCTTTATCATGAATGAGTGCTTTTGAGATGAAGTACAGCAAGCAATAGCCGTGTGTCCTAATACAGATCCTGCTAATTATAGGTGCAATAGATGAGCTTATAATATTCTATTATGATAAATTTAATAAAAATCTTATTAGGAAGATTAGGGATTACTATTATGACAAAGGCTTACGTTATTGGAACTCCAGCTTGAAATTGGACTGTGAAACCAGCAAGTGATATAAAACTGCATTCTCTATTGACCTTCAGGTTTATCTTTGGTTATACACAGCAAATTGGAGAGACTGTCACCTGTTTGAAACAAGAAAATCTGCATAAATGTATTTGCAAAGAACTTTACTTTTGAATAAAAGAACAGGGTTAAAATTTTGTAAAACAACCTGAGATGAAAGAAGTTGGAACAGAGAGAAGGAGATGCCTTTGGGGTCCATATGGAAGGACTTTATGGGATTCAGGCTGTAAGTACTGGTGGGTCCCTAAGCAATAAAGTGTGAAACCCACCAGAGGAGGTCAAACAAGTACCTCATGGCCACCTTGTGGGCTGATGGCTTAGAGTCTGGCTCTTGGCCAAAAGCCTATGTGTGATATTTCAGGCCTGACCATAGGCAATTACAAGGGCTTTCTTTGGCCCACCTCCAGGAGGAAAGCAGCTCTCCCCACACAGACCTGGGGCACAGCCAGTGCATTGAAGTCTCTGAAGGGAGTTGCAGTCAAGGACTCAGGTCCCCCAAATCCCTCAGGCTGTTATGCAAATCTGCATTATTGACCTGCCCCAAAGCCTTCTGTCCGAAGGCTCTTCTGCTGAAATCTTACCCCAGAAGGTGGCAGGAAGAAGCTGGGGGTTTGAAGATACATTTCTAAAACCTGAATCAGTAATTTTCTACTCTCAGCCTCAGTCCTTCTTCTTCTCTCCAGCCCCCATGGCTTTAAAACTTCAGGAGACTTCTGATCAGGGCTTCCTTGACTGTGAGACAACCCACACGCCTGTGTGATCCATCCAATCCTTTTCTTGTTGCCTGGAAGTGCTATTCCATGGGGAGAAAAGAAAAAGAGGGAGCCAGTGTTTTTGTTGGGTTAGGGGCTTGCTAATATTATCGCAGTAAATGATTAACGGCTTAATTGTTACTTTCAGTTTGTCTTGCTGTCTTAATCAGCTACTTTCAACACCTGAAAGCTCAGCTCAGCTCTCTCAGCTCAAGTCAGCCCTTGAGAGTGGCTTTGGGACTCTTGGGTGATAATGCCCATAGCTGTTGTTCTAATGCAGATATAGGAAGCTGTGATAGTAATGAGGCAGCATGAGGTTTTGTGGACAGAGAACATCAACATTGAAGGCAAGAGGAAAAGATTGCAGCAAATCCCCTATGGTGACTATAGCTGCCAGATGAGTTAGTGAGCAATGCATGCAAACCTGCCCCAGAACTGGGCCAAAAGACACTCTGTGATACTTTGCACATAGAATATTATAGCTTTTCCTTCCAACTTGAGGCCTTGTTGTCCACGTGTATGTGCCTATAGCTTTCTTTAAGAGTAAGCCTTTCCCAGGAGGTTTCTCAAGCCTTCATGAAGATTGTAGGCTATTCCTCCAGATACTTCTGAATCCTGGGATGAACACAGCTTCAAACCAAGCTGAAGCCACACAATTTGTATTTATTCTATGTTTCCCTACAATTAAAGTTCCTCATTTTTCTAGACTTTTTTTTACCTAGGTCATAATCAAGAACTCCCAGGAATGGGGAACAAAGAATGTAATAATTTCTGTTCTAGGTCTTATAAGGGATTGGTACAGTAATTCTGTTCTAGGTTTTGTAAGGGATTGGTGATTCCAGCTATCTGCATTCATGTCCTATCAAGGGATGAGAAAAGTCACAGAATTCCTGGGGCTTACTTTTCACAGAGAAGAAAGAATTCTCTGGGTTTGCTAAAGCCTCCCTTGATGACTTCCGCCTGACTACCACCTCCAGACCTTCCTCCTCCTCTTTCCCATTAACTATTTCCAAAACTACTTTTTCTTAAGCCTGCCAGTCAATCGCTCTACACCCCACCCCCTACCTGGACCTTATACCCAAAACACTGGCAGTTCAAGAACCTACAGGTCTGGGTTAGCGTTGCCTCCTCCTGATGAGCAATATATCTAGGAAAATTCAGAGAATCATTCAGTTAACTCCAGTCTTTCCTTAGCTCCTGCATTGCCAAGTCACTTGCAGGGCTATTTTCTAGGTAACAAGGAGGTAAATGGGCCTGGGGCAAGGCTGCGTGCCAGTGATGCAGGAAGCAGAGAGATAACACGGGCACGATGTGCTGAGCAGCCCCAGCACCTTCCTTGCCTCTAATTGGGCACCTCGAAAGCTTTTCCTGCGGCTGCAATTCTTGGGGGGTACTGGTCCTGAAACCCCTCCATTAGTAGCCTTGTGTTAATCCTTCCTGAGAATGAGAGCTGAATTTCTTTTTTGTTTGCTGTATTCCCAAAAACTGTTTGATACACGATCAAAGTTTCTGAACAAATTACCAGAAGGAGTTAGTCAATGCTTTCAAGAAAACACCAAGGATCTCTTTCTTTCTTGATGGGGTGCTTTTTACCCAGTAAAGATTGCAGTGGTGAGATTGTCTTGGGAATATGCGCCATCAATAGTCGTAAAAAGGCCACATTTCACCGACCTAGTGAAAGAAATGAAAATCGTTTTGTCTGCAATTGCTGCAGATGTTTTTTACTTCATAGTTTGAAAGCAAGAGAGGGTAAAATTACCCCACCCAAACCTTCATGATGTTGAACCAAATATGTAAATTCTGTAATACAGTTAAACAGCGAATTCTTCACTCCTTGTAAAAGTAAATAAGCTCAAAGACAAATCCACCAACTGGAATACAAAAGAATATTCTTTCCAGAGGGAGTTTTGAAATTTAGGATATGAAAATGTGAAAAAAGCATCCATAGAAAAGCCTGGGTGACTACTCTATGATTCATTTTATATGTTGACAATTCTGCTTAATGTGAGGGATTTAGAGTAAAGCATTAATTATGTTTCTTTTAGCATTCAAATCAAATGCCACAGCAGAGAAATGGTGCAAAGCAGCTATCCCCAATGGGTCAAAAATAGTTATATTGACTTTTTGAAAAGTTGAAACTTAAAATTTCTCAGATTTCTCTCATGCTTTGGGTACAACAATGGATTCTGATGAGGGACATGGATCTTAATTTTTTCTAATATTTAAACATTTTATTTTATATCTCATAGAAGTAAACTGTGGATTCTTGAGTTTGTTCTGTAAGTAAATATCTCAACAGTGACTACAAATCAGTATCACTCCGTTATCTACTATTTCACAAGTATCTGTTTGAGTACCTGCTTTCAATTCCTTTGGGTATACACCAAAGAGTGGATTTGCCAGGTCAAATGGTCCTCTCTATAAGGCATCTAGTCATACAGATTAATACCCACCCTGATTCAATTTGGCCCTACCTTAACTAATACAAATCTTCAAAAGGTCCTATTTACAAATGATTCACACCCATGGAAGTGCAGACTAAGGTTGGAACGTGTCTTCTGTGGAGGACATGATTCAATCACCAATAGATCTGAATAGACATTTCTCCCCAGAACACATGCAAATGTCCAGTAAGCACATGAGAAGAGCCTCAACATCATTCATTAAGGAAATACAAACCAAAACCACAGTGAGATACCACTTCACACCCACAGGATGGTTATTATTTAAAGAAAAGAAACAGAAAATAACAAGTGTTGGGGAGGATGTGGAGAAATAGGAACCCTCTTGCATTGTTGGTCAGAACATAAAATGGTGCAGACACTGTGGAAAACAGTTTACCAGTTCCTGAGAAAGTTAAGTATAAAATTACCATATGACCTGGCAATTCCGCTCTTTGGTGTTACCCAAAGGAATTGAAAGCAGGCACTCAAACAGATACTTTTACCTGTGTGTTCATAGCAGCTTTATTCACAACAGCCAAAAGGTGGAAACAACCCAAATGCCTATCAATAGATGCATGAATAAACAAAATATGGCCTATACATAAAATAGACTACTGTTCACCTATTAAAGGAATGAAATGTCAATACATGTGACAACATGGATGCACCTTGCAGACATCATGTTGAGTGAAATAAGCCAGACACAAAAGGGTAAATATTGTGTGATTCCACTTACATGAAATATCTGGAATAAGTATGTCCATAGAGACAGAAAGAAGATCACCAGGTTAGCAAGGTAACCAGGAGCTGGGTCTGGTGAGAAATAATTGTTTAATGTGTACAGAGTCTCTGTTTTAAGTGATGAAAATATTTTGGTAAAGTATGGTGTGATGGTAGCACAATAGTGCAAATGTGATTAATGCTGCTGAATTGTACACTTTAATATGGTTAAGATGGCAGATTTTATGTAGTGTATGTTTTACCACAGTAAAAATTATACCTTTTACAATTACATCAATGAAATCAAATATCCAGGAATAAATTAATAAGTATGTGCAAACCCCTACACAGAAAATGATGAAACATTATTGAGAAAAATCTCAAAATACCTAAATAAATGGAATACATTCAGTATCCTATACATATCTATTATCCCAAAATTATTCTATAGAGTTTATGAAATCTCAGTTATAATCCCAGTAAAAAAAAAATCAACAAGCTGATTATAAAATTCATATGAAAATGCAAATAGACAAAACAACCAAGACAATACCAAAAAAGAAAAATAG
>PVIY010049385.1:0-16761 GCA_004026745.1 Myrmecophaga tridactyla | reverse complement strand
TGGCAGCAGAGATGGTCGAGGTGTTTCATTTTTAAAGTGAAACACCTCGACCATCTCTGCTGCCATTCTAGAAATGAATTTATTGTTCTATTTTTATTAAAGCTCAAAAAGTACTTAGATTAACTGTCATATTAGCTTGAGTTTTGATGGATCAGTATTGGCCGTGATACTTGAACATAAGCACGCATACACACACACACACACACACACACATTTCCTTTGAGAGAGGGAGAGGGCAAAACTTGTCCTGAAAATGTTGAGGGAAAAAAGTAGACGGATGTGCTTGTTGATCAATACATGAAACGCTGTTTGTGCTGGAGCCTCTAATTCCTATTGAATCATGTTTTTAAAAGAAATGACGGTTGGGGGGGGTGGATAATTAAGAGAATAGGATGCCAGTAAATAGTTGGCTCTGTGATGGAGGGGCCGGGAAGCAGGGCCCTGCCACAGTTTTGTCCCTCGTGGGCACGCTCCTGTCCTGAAGGCGCCCTGGCTGGGTCGGGGCTGCCTCTGCTGCTTTGTGCTGCTCTCCCCGGCCTGGCCCGCTCTGGCCTAGAGTGGATCACACAAGCCGTTGGGGAAAGTTTCCCTCATTTGCATCACTTCTAGACAGCCCTGTCGTAGTCTTTGCTGACAGGAAGTCGCTGTCTTTGTCACCTTTTCTCAGGGCCCTCCTTTTGGCAGGGAAGAGCCACGTGACCAGGCTTAATCACAACAGTGCTGGCTCAGGGCTCCATGACATGTTTTCCTCAGCGCTTCACCAAATGGGGCAGAGGCGTCAGTAGGAAATGACTACATTCATTTTAGGGTGAAAAGATAATTAACACTTGAAGGACTCGCGCTACCACTTATGGAATTATTATTCGAATTAAGTTAGTTTATCAAAAACTCAGGAAAACCATCTCCCCTAATACAACTGTTTTAAAAAATAAACCTTGAATAGTGAGAACTGGGCATTTGTGGAGGGAGAGTGGGAAGAAGGCAGGGAGAGAGGGAGTCAGGAGGGGGGAAGAGAGGGAGGGGCCGGGAGAAGGAGGGCAATCGCTGCAGGCATTAGCTGTGTTTGAAAAAACAACTTAAATGGGCTAAAACTTCAACATTTAGAGCTGAAGGCTGGAGCATGTAAAACGCTTACTTAGATGATATGAATAGGACACTGGCAAACAAAAGCAGCAGTGTGCTCCTAGAAAACTCTGCTTAAGGGAGTTTCCTTGGCAACAGAAATGCAGTTCCAAAAGTAGACAGAACTTTCCTCAGAAAACATACTATTAATAACAACCTTCCGGAACAACTTGGAACAATTTGACGACTTGGCAATAATAATGCCAAGTGTTCTGCAAATTAATCTAACACATAACAGTTATATTTCTCTTGCCTGCAATTCTACTGGACCTAACCTAGAATTCATTGCTTTTCAGCAGCACAAATGGGAAAAATATTCCTAAATGCTGTCATGGAAAAAGGATCTGTTGTGACCAACAATGGCCAATGATTGTATTCAGCCTCTTGGAACCTATAAGAGATCTTAGTTTAGCAAGTGATGAGACTATTCCAATTACAGCTACTACAAATGCTTCCACAAACAAAACTTGTTAAAGGGTTAAGAGCCTGAACTTGCTGTGATGTGAAGTACATCTTGAGGCCATTGGTTATATAAATGTAACACTTCACTAAGTACGTGCTGTGTTATTTTTAAAGCGCCCCATCATTTCTTGTCAGCCTAGAGAATAAACTCATCTAGGATCTGCTTGGCCAATGGGAATCATTTGAATTCTCCTGAAGGCTATGCATTTGCCAGCCAGGAAAGGTAGAATGGTTCCCTCCTTTGACCTTTCTTGAATCCTTGGATAAAGGTTAAAAGTAATCAATATCTCATTGTGCTGCTTGGTTTCAGGGTAATAAGTAATAACTATCATGTTAAAATCCAAATGATTCCAGATAGCACTTAAATGAGTTGACCTGTTTGGGAGCTCTTATTAATTGCAATCAGACTAATCATTAGAGTTTGCTAATAAAATTTTGGATTAAACTGCAATTTCAGCCTTTAATTTTTTGAAAAATGACTTTTACGTAATTAGATGTGAATGTGCAGTGTTCCCTCCTGTGGTAAGCTGAAAGCTTTGGATTAAACCCTAGATGTTTGTAGATTTCTTTCAGGTTTCTTGAAAATAAGTTAGAGGAACATTTAAATTCCTAATAAGAAAGAGGTTTGGTTCACTGTCACCTTTGGCTCCTGAACTACTCAAATATTATGTATATGTTTCAGATTAATGACTTAATGGAAATGACCCTTGCCTAGTTTTTTAGGATTTCTTATTTTTAAATGACTTTTCTTTAGTAGCTACATTCATGTTCAGACTAATCTTGTTTGAAACTAAAAAAAAAAATTATATGGTGTACAATTAAATTTTACAGACAACTATAGTGTAAATTAGGGCTTATTTATTTTGTTTAAAAAACATTATCATTAACAAAAGTGACTTGATATAAAAAGGATAAATGCTAGGTTTAATGTTCCATGAATTACATAACGGAAGCACAGGTTATTATAATTGTAGCCACAAGGAAGTTTATAAAATAGATATGTTATTGAATCCAAATATTTTGTTTTTATCATTCTAATTTTTATAATCCATTAACATTTCATGCATGCATTCCAAAAGGAAGAAGATGGGGCTAGAAAGTTGCCTAGATAATGGTTCAGTTATTTCAAAAATCCTAATACCTGTTTGGAATAGGCTGGTGAGGACTGAGGAGGAAAGTTCAACCACAGGATAAACTCATTAATCGCCTACTTTCTTGTCCTTATCTCACTACCATGACTAATTTTAGAAAGAGATAGATTTGCAGTTGCCCAAGGGACAACACTTTTGGAATGTTAGAAATCTCTAACCCAACTACGTCCATTACTAAATGTCCAACCTGCCTGAAATTCCATCTGTAAGCTTCATTTGTTTGGGGTAAAATAACAGTCTCTTTATTGGATACAGATATTCCACAGAAGGCAGAAGAATAATACTGAGTTCAGTTCCAATTTAGATGTCTAGCTTCAATGGAAGGGTACTGGGAGGGGAAAGTGGAGTGGACAGAGACAAGGAATCCAGAAATGGGACCAACAGCAAATGGTACTTCACCATTTGATAAGGAAGGAAGTGTGTTCATGTGTACATGTGATAGAGAGAGTAGACTGGTGGTGGGATAATGGGAGAGAGAAACTAATATTTCTCAAGTCTTAATATTTAACCTTCTCACCGCCATACTCACATTTTTATTTAATGCTGACAATGATCCTGGAATGAATTTATCATTTTTCTGTTTTTGTAGACTCAGAACCAGAGATTAAATGACTAGCCTACGAGAAATAGAATTAGCTTTTAAGTAGGTCAGGCTAGGGTATGCTAAAATAACAAACAAGACCCAGATCTTAGATCCTTAAAATACAAAGATTTATTTCTCATGCATACAACATGTCCATTACAGGTTGACTAGGGGCTGTGCTTGTCATTGTCCTCACTCCAGGACTCGGGTTAATGGAGTAGCCACCCTCTCAAGTATTCCCACACAGTGATGAAGAGAAAAGAGAGGTATGGAGGGTGTCACTGTGGTCATTAAAACTTTCACCTGACACGTGTCATTTCCACTCAAAATCATTGGCCAGAACTAACCAAATGGCCCCATTCAACTTCATAGTATTCAGGAGTGATGCAGCCCTACTATGTGCCTAAAAGGCAGAAAGCCAGAAATATTTATTGTACCAATAACAACCCCAAGAAATAAAATTAATCCAGAGTTTGAGCCCAGATCTGGGTGGTACCAATGTCCATGATTGGGTATTTTTTCTTTTTTTTTCACTTGCTGTTTATATGCTCATGTTGTCCTATATCCTCTTTTCTACAACTGGTAAGAATTTTTGCAAGAATATTCTTTCCTCCGTTTACATGATCTTTTTTGTTTTTAACCAGAATAGAAAGAAATAGGTCCTAAATGTCAGATGGTACATCTGCAGAGAAAACACAACAGACTTGGGTTGGGTCTTGAACTGATTACAAGACTGCTCTGTAAAAGCTTTAAACTTTCCTAAGCACCTCAGCACCCTGGGGCCATGTTGATCCTCACAGGCAGCCTCCTATATTTTGTCAGATTCAGGAATGCTAAGGCTGGAAATATTTTTGTTTTTTGGAAGATACACTAGAGGCAACATGGCCGTAGGAGGATTCGACCTCATGGATCCTGTTATTGCCATAGGGAATTAAAAAAGAAGGGTCTCCATGGAGAGATGCTCTATAAGAATATCATCTGCATAAAAATCATTTTTCCAGTCCTGTCGAGGACATTCTGTTCACCAAAACAACACCATTTCCAAGCTGTGGACATTGGTGAAACTCATACATTCTCAAACTAGAAAATTTTGTGACACTCTATCCCTAATGAAGCACACTGGGGTAAGCTACCAGTGAAAGAGTGGTCTTCCTACTGGAGCTGAATTCATTTTCATAAGATACAAAATACACAAAATACAAAAATATACAAATATATATATGTATATTTATAAATATATGTGCACATCTATATATATTTATACATATATATATGGTTTATCTTTTGCTGAAGCTAGGAAAGAGTCAATCAGGCTAATATCCTTATTGCATATGGGGTTGACCTCAATTTTTTTTCTAAAATTTCCCAGACCACAGAGCTCCAGCCTTTCTCCAGAAAGATAGCTATACTTCTCTGAAACTCATCTGACTTGCTATTTCAGCTGTTTTCCTAGGTAGTTGATTCCATATGCTCATAAATGTTTACATAAAGAAATTTATGATATTCCCCTAGTCATCTTGTTTTTTAGCCACTTAAAGCTGAGGCTTTGTGGAAGTGGCACACCATACACACACACACACACACACACACACACACAGAGTACTAATTTGTTTAATTAAAAAAAAAACCTTCATCATGATTGAATTTGGATGAAGCCAGATTCTTTGGACCAGATATGTTGGTAATCCCATGACATTTAAATCATGCATATATAAATAACTCTAAAAATTCCTTCAAATATGCCAAGTTTCAGTCTGGAGCATATTTTTATGTTATAAATCTTGACATACTGGATTTTGCTACCTTCATTATAATAGTATTATCCCTTTCAATGCTCACAAGTGCAATAGACCAACTTACCTCCCTGAGAGAGCCCACCTAAGGAAGAGTTTAGCTGTGAGTACTTTGTTAGTAACTAAATAATATATTAAAATAATGATGATAGGTTTGGACTTTGTGGACCAAATTTGGAAATGAATGATTATAATTTTTGGTGGAGTTCAAGCTCTAGGAGAACAGGTACTTTAGTTTCTTACTGCTAGAACAAATACCATGCAGTAGGTTGATTTAAACAATGGGAAATTAATGGCTTACGGTTTTCAGGCAAGAAGAGTCCAAAATTAAGGCATCAGTAAGGTAATGCTTTCTTCCTGAAGACTTTGGCATTTGGGGCTGGCTGCTGGTGATCCTTGGGGTGCATTGACTTTTCGGTCATGTGGCGATGCCTTTCCCTTCCTTTTCTGGCTTCTAGCTTCTCCTGGCCTCTCTCTGGTATAACTGTTATTCTGCTTACGTTAGTCTCCAGGAATCCCGATTAAAGGTCAGCCTGATTCAGTTGGGCCACACTTTAACTGAAGTAATTTAAGATCTCTGTTAAAGAGATCTTATTTAGAGTGGGACAGGCCCACCAGCATGCAAACCAAGTATCCCAACTGGGGTACAGAATTCTATCTACCACAGCAGGGTTCATGTCTGTGCTGTTTATTGCTATGTTTCCATTTCCTAGCACAGTGCCTGGCACATAATAGAAACTCAATAAGCATATGTTGAAAAATATTTTCCAGTAATGCTTATTTAGAATAATAGATGTAGGTGAAAATGAGCAATCATTAGAAATGGTAGGTATACCAACACAACTGATTCTTGTACCATAGTTAGCAAAAGAGTTTATTGATACATTCGTTGTAGAAAATAAGGTTTGACTTCAGATGACTGCGTGTATCTAAATATGTTTACGTGAGGGGGCTTGAGAAAAGCAGTATGGACTTGGGCTGGCTCTTTGATCCAAGTCCATCATGTCTAGAGCAAGAGAGAGAGAGTAAAAGATTGGCTTATCTTCCTAAAGCTGTGGTTAGGTAATTCATAATATGATTTTTTTTTTTAAAGGCATTTTCCCTGCTGTACTACATATAGGGAGAGGGCCGAAATGTAATTCTGGAACTTTCTACCACCCCTTCATTTAAAAAGTTTTACACTATTTATTCAAAATTTTAGAAATAATCCTCATATATAGTCACTCACAATATTTTTTACTTAGCAGTTACAGGCCTACCTCAGCAATATTGCAGGTTCGGTTCCAGACCACCACAATAAAGCAAATATTGCAATAAAGTGAGTCACATGAATTTTTTGGTTGCCCAGTGCATATAAAAGTTATGTGTATACTCTACTATAGTCTATTAAGTGTGCAGTAGTATTATATCTAAAAAAAAATGCAATAATTAAAATGTGGTACAGAAACACGAAGTAAGCACATACTGTTGGAAAAATGGTACAGACTTGCTTGACACAGGGTGGCCACAAAATTTCAATTTGTGAAAAACGCCGTATCTGTGAAGCCTAGTAAAATGAGTTGCAATAAAACGAGGTATGACTGAAATTTGAGATTTAATGATTTTAAGCTGTTAATAAAAAGTTAAAAGTTGTACCATTTAAAATTAAAATTAGATAATGGTGTGTTATGAATTCACTTCTTGTCCCTGTTTGTGTCCATCTCAATCTCCTTTTGGGGTTATTGTCTGCCCACCAAATGTTGTCCTTTATCCCTAGCTCTCCTCAGCTGAAACATGTTGAAATTTGAAAGTATGTATGAAGCACATTCCTTTCAGTATGATTTTTCTCTCCTCTTCATCTCTCTTCCGCCTGCTAGTGCTAAAGATCCAGTGTGTGAAACACTGGCTTTCCTATAAGCCACAAGCAAAAGTCCTCATATTCACTAAAACTTAAATACAAAAATGAATCTCCAGAGTAGAGCCAACTGAAATCTTTTTATACAATATGGGAATATAGCAAAAGAATTCCAATTGGCTAGTGTTTTATAAATCTGAATTTTGTTGATAGTTTCACAAGACTCCGTCATCCAAGTTTGAATTAGGAAAAGAAATAAAGTATGGGAACACTGTCAGAAGCCTTTTCTGTTTACAAAAAGATCCAGGGTTACCATGAGTAATGCCAGAAATCCATGACAGCCAGCTCGGGTGAGATTTTTGAGCTCACCAAGTTCAGGAAATAGATGGTCCCAGAAAGTTGATTAGAGCACATAATTTCTTTTAACAATTTTTTTTTACCAACAAATAATTGTATTCCCTGCCCCTTTCCCACCCTGGTGCTCAAACCTGTGCCCTGAGTGAGAGAAGCCCCCAGGACTAGGTAATAGTTGGCACTCAATAAGTACAGTCTGAATTGAATCACCTGTTTAATGACTGTTTATTTCATTTTCAAAGTGGATCTCTTAGAGGGTTTGTACAGTTATTTAATCTTATGGGAAGTGAGAATTTTACTTGGACTTTCAGGACTGCTAGTGCGGTCCTTTATTTCATTGGAAGGACTTTTATTTCATTCCCTCTTTTTCAAGGATTGTTTTTTATCCGTGCAGATAGGAGATAATTTGTCCTACATTTAAGATATTTCCAGAGGGGATTCCACAGCCTCCCATTAAATTGTTAGACAACTCTTCCTGCCGTGCAAGGCTTCTTACATCTAGTGCAAATCCATTCTGTTGTTAGATTTAATTGTCAAATCAGCCAGAATTCATGCTCTGTAATTAAACCTCTTCTCCCTGTTTTCTATATAGTCACATTTCTTTTTCACCTCAAGCTTTTACAGTTTTCCTTTTCAATTTAAGAGAAAAATATTTAAAAACCTTCATTTCAGTTTCTCTGCATTCCATCTAACTGAAACCACTCCCATCCTCTTTTGTAGGAGAAAATATGCAAATGTTGGGAGAGTGCTGGTAAATCAATGTTTGAGGGGTTTTATCAAGCTCCATGGATTTCTTCTTCAGGTTTTCCAACTCTTTCTTATCAACAGTTAATAAAATAGGTCATGGATGGTTTGTAAGAGGAATGTGGCCTGTCTGAGATGGTATGACTTACAAGTTATACTTAAAAAGTAGTTTAAAAAGAAAATGACATAAAAACAGACCCCCCCCCCCAAAACACTTTTTCCGTTTAGGGACAGAACTGCTCCCTCTCCCAGTGGATGCATAATATGCTATTTAAGTGTTTTGGGCTCACATTCCATTTCGAGCATACGCAGGATGACAGTTTCCTTGGCTTATTGTTGTATATCTGGCTATTTTTAATACGTTGCTTTGTCTCTTTTTCATGTTTGCTTACATCTGTTGTTATGAAAAGTGACATAAAGTTTTAAAACATAAAAGAAGTGATAGAGAAAGAGATGGTAAGAGACAAACAACATTTCAAGGGAATACAAGGTGGAGAAACAGGAGCAAAGTCACCATCCAGGGAAACTGCAAGTAGCCTCTGCAGAATGAATGGGACAGGGAGGATCAGAAGTGGCGTCAGCAATCATGGAGGGAAAATGGTCAATAGGCTATGTAAGGAAAGCATGTCTAGGTTAGAAGGAGATTGGTACATTTCTAGCAGATTAGTGAAACTCTTTGAGCTTCAGTGTTCTAACCTGTGAAATGGAGATAATGACATCACCTTAAAAAATGTTGTTAGAATTCATTGAGATAATTCATATTAAGAGGTTCAGCCCGATGATTGGTAAATAGTATGTGCTTTCTACATAATATAGAATCATTTCTAGTCAGGGGTGCAAGGGTAGTTCAGTGGTAGAATTCTCGCCTGCCATGTGGGAGACCCAGATTTTATTCCTGGCCCATGCACTTCCCCCAAAATATATAATATAGAAAGAGAATCAGAGGTTGCAAAACTAAGACCTGTGGTCCAAATGTGGATCACAGTCTGTCTTTACCTATACAATTTTATTGGAACACAGTCAGGTGCATTTGTTTGTCTATGACTGTTTTTATGCTGCAATGGCAAGTTGAGTAGTTGCGACAGAAAACTGTCAAATTTAATATTTGTTGTACAGAACTGAATAATTTTTCCGATTCAGTTTTCTGTCTGCTGTATTGCAATAAGATCATACATGTTGCCTGTCATACTTTTGCCTGAGGTTCTAGTTTTCCTTTTCTTACAACCCTTATCCTGCCTCTTCTGCTTGCTTTTCAGTGTGGCATTAAATGGTTAATTGGTTGCTTTCACCGCCAGGTGGCCTCCTATACTCTGTTGTGCTTGTATGGCCTAAAAGGAAGCAGAAAGTGGATCTGATGCAGTCCTTTCAACTTTGGTTGTTACTGTGCTCTTATATGCACTTCTTTGGTGGTTTGGCTGCTCTGGAATTGCTCTATAAACCCGACCTTTCATATCTGGCCCCAAAACATAGATAAATTCACAATGACTTTTTAAGGAAATGAATTCAAAATCAGAGTCTAGAAATAGTTAAGACAGTAAAGAACAAGCAAAACATTTTTTAAATGCACACACACACACACACAGTGTATTTTTAATAAACAAACTTGTCTTCATCACTCTACTATTACCCTGACTCAGTGCCACTCTCACACTGGCAGGGTTAACTGCTCTCAAGGTTTTCTTGGGCAAAGACAGAGGCCACAGATGCTCAGATGCCATATATGGCACTGATTTCTCTTGAAGGGAATTGATGAGCCTCAAATCAGTGCCCAGTTTCTACATGTTATTTGGTGTATAGATCCTCTTTTGAATTTTTCCTTAATTTTGTTTTAAAGCTTCACTAGTGGTCAGTGTTAGGAGAGGAAGGCTGTGAGTGATGCAGGGGTCCCTGGAGAAGGGGACCGATTCTCTACCAGCTGTGACTCACCCTCTGGGGTCTCATTTTCTTCATCTGTAAATCGAGGCGTTAGACAGGACCATTCCAAATCCTATATTCTCTCTTTGGTGAAAAGAACAAAGATAGCTTCTAATATTGTTTAAGTTTGCCTGTGGCATTCTGACAAAATCAGAATTTTAGGGCCTCAGTTTCAAAGGTAAGCAAAACAAACTTACAGATAAATATAATATATTTTTTAAACTACCATGAAATGTATGTAATTCCTAATTGCTTCCCTTGTTTAAGTTCATTTCAGGGGGTAGTCATATATACATGTCTTATTAATACTTCTTAGACCCTTCCCTTTCCATCTACTTTTATTCTGTGGTAGGTAACTATTCAATTGAATTCTCCACAGCGTCTTCTGCTAAAGTTGTCATGGAAATTTAGCTTTCTCATTGATGTCATTTTTTCCACACATTTTAATCTTCCCACCTTTTTCCTTAGGCAGAATTACCAAGTGTTCTTCAAATATTTTCATAGGATAGAACAGATATGTGCTCTTATATTTCCAGTGAAGATGGAACATCTCATACCATCTGAAAAACCTTTTCTTACCTTCTGCCTGATTGTGGTACACAAATCACTGATTTATATTTGAATCGTTACATGGGATGACATGGCACATACAGCTATAGGAATGTAGCTATCTATGAGGAAAGGACCTGGATGGTCCCCAGGGCTTTTTGGTAGAGAAACTGACTCATCTGAATTTGAAGTCTGTCCCCAGAGACCCAGTGACAGATATCATTCTGATGCCCTCTTCCCTACAGGAGCCACATCTCTAGAAAGCTCAACGGTTGAAGGCCGATTCCTATTTGCTTGAGGAAAACTTGATGACAAATTTTCCCATTTTGCAAACCTCATTAATGGGTATCAAACCCGACTAATAATTTATGGACTTTGTACAACTTTGTGTGTACCTAAGCACCAAGGCAGTTCCTGCCTTAATTCTCTTTTCTCACACATGTGTTTCTAAAATTCTATATGTCCATGTGTTCTAATGTATATACAAGAAATCAATAATCTAATAATGCTTCCTTTATTTAAAACAAAAAGAATAGGGAATGATGCAATCTGGGATTAGTGACTATATGATAATGAGCCAATATGCCCATGTCAGGTCTTACTGTATGCAATGGAAAAAAAAAAAGGGAAAGAGTAAATTTACCCTTTAGTAATTGACAATTCATTTAGAAAATAAGACCAGAAAGCATGAAATAATAGCAAAGATAATAAATTTGTGTGGTACAAGAAAAGTGCTGCTCTTCTTAGAAATTCTTCATGGAAAAAATGAGATTTGAACTGGGCCTTGTTGGATAGAATATAAGTAAGTGGAACTGGGAAGCGTGTACTGCGGAAGACTACAACATGAGAAAAAAACCTCAGATGTGGGAATTAACTTGGCATGCTCTAGGACTTTACCAAGACTGAGGAGATATGCTGGGAAAGAATAGGAAACAAATGGCAAATCATAATAGCTTTCATTCATGTGTTCAGTGAAAGTCAACACATAGCAAGATATTTTTCATTCTATCAAATATTGAATCCTGGATGAAATGTTTCATTTAATGAAGAGAAGTTGTATATACAAATACTTGTGGCCTAAAAAGATGAGAAAAATTGTACCAAAGGTCAGATTTTCTTAATATGCAAAATTTGGGTCAAATTTTAATAAGGTTAGTGCTTAGTAAGCAACAGGAATTGTTCTAGAACCTCTACATACTTTAATTAGCTCAATCAATCCTCTCAGCAACCTTATGGAGCAAATATTAAGTATTAATATTATGCCCATAGGAGGCAACCAAGGCACAGGGAGACACACAGCTAGTAAGCTATGCAAGCAAAGTTCAAACATGGGCAGACTGAGTTCAGCCTTATGTTTTTTGCTTGACTTTAACTTTTATTTTTGTTTGTCTGTTTTAGTTTACTTATGCCAATCTCCTTGAATCTTACTGATTTGAAAACTAAAATGTTTGGCATGGGTCCTTTTCTGTTGCCATGGTTATAGAAGTTAGTGATTAAATGATTACGTGAGTGTAGGTTTTGAGAAGTGGTAGAACTTGGTAATACCAAGCTGTTTCCAACTCCCTTCAATAAGGGAGGGGGTGGGGAATGGTAACAGTTTACTTGCAAATGGGTAACAGGCCAAAAATCTAATTATTACAGTCATGTATATTAAAATCAAAGACTTCTTTTTTTTTAAATGGTGCCTTTTATGTAACGATCAGAAATTCTTTACAAATATGACTTATTTACTTTAAAAAATCATCATTGGTGGACAAGTGGCAAGTATATCCCTGATCCTGCTTTACAGATGGGATGACCACAGAAATGTGAAATTCTTACATCAGGTAGCAAACCATTAACAGAACAGAAGCAGAAATAAAGGCACAGGGTAGATGATGCCAGCGGAGGGGCTCCCTCTCAATGGTGCTTAGGAAAAGCCTGGAAACCTCGAATTACGTGCATATTTCTTGAAAAGTTGTTCAATACCATGGCTGAAAGCTGTGCTAATTGGCCTTAGCCTCTTTTTGTGGCAATGTCTTCTTAAGAGAATTTTTGCAGACTTTAGGTAAAATTTTTTAATATTTACCACCTTTTTCCACCTGATATTTTCAGAGAAATCATTCGCTGAGGGCTTTTTTTCTCACTGTGATTTCTGTCTTCTTCTACAGTGTTACTTATTTTTATGATTTATTCTCTATAGACTTGTCTTCTTTCTCCTCTGTAGTTAAACATTTGTACTTTATTTACTTGTTATTGTTGTCTCTGGATTTGTCTAAGCATTTCCTTGATGTTCTCCAAATCTTGATTTCCTCCTCTTCCTTACTCTTGTCAATCTTGTGATTGCCTCCCCTGACCCCACAAGTGTGCACACACACACAAACACACATACTTGTTTCTCTTTTATAGAGCTCTTGTAATAAACTTCCTTGAATGTTTATAGTAGAATCCATTACATAGCAGGAAAAATGTTCAAAAGCAGTTATTGTAATGGAGGTTTTCTCTATGTGGTTTTAGTTTAACACCAATAAATTCTCACCTGTATTCCAGAGCAATTTCAAATTCTAGCCGTCATTCTTCTAAGCTGCAGGCATGACCATCAGTGAGAACTGTCCTATTTGCACTTTAAATCTCAATCTCCTGCTATCAGGAATCTATGAATTATGTTTGTGAATGTGGTTGAAAGGGGAAGTTTTGGGTCATATATGTTACTAGAAGGAAAGTTGGTAGATAAAACATGGCCCTGTGGAACACAGTGAGCCCTGTTGTGGATGATGGATGGGGATTCATTGTACAAGTACGAGAATGTTATTTCATGAATTATAACATATGCATGACACTTTAGAAGGTATTAATAATAGGATGGTGTATGGGAAAATGCACCTAATGTAAACTATGGACTCTGGTTAATAGTAATAGTTTAGTATCTTTCATCAATTGTAACAAAGGTAGCACGCTAATACAGCGTCAACAATAGGAGGTAATATGGGGACATTGTGTTTTTTATATGACTTTTCTGTAAAGCTACAGCTACTCTAATTTTAAAAAATATATAGTAAAAATCTGTGAAAGTTTTGGGGATGATCCTACACCAAAGTGAATCTGGCCAGTGCGGGTGCATGAGTGCGGTTCTTAAGTGTGCTTTGGCCACTTCAAGGTCACTTTGAATATCACTCTTGACCTCAGTTTACATTATACTCCCAGGGCCCACCAATTTCCTCAGACTTCTGGACTGAGATCTAAAGATGCGTTTTTAAGAGCAATAGCACAGCCTAGCAAGCTAAGTGAAATTCCTCCTGAAAATTCTCTTTCTGGTTTTTATCACTATCTTACTGACCTTGGGCAAGTCACTTAGCTTCTGTATATCAATTTTTAATCTGTAAGACAGAAGCGATACTACTAACTTTCCCTGTGGGCTTTGCCGGGAGAGAACAGAAAAAGAGAACATACCCATTGAAATGACAGGAACATATCCATTGAATTCTGAGGCTAGAGCAACACGCAGTGCTTAAAGCATAAAGCCTGAAATTTCTAAAATTCATTATCTTAAAATTCTCTCTCTGGTAAATATGGGTAGGTACAAAAAGGTTAAGACTAGAGCAGAAAGATTTTTAAGTTGATGGCAGACTGGTTTCGGAACTGGAATTTGGACATAACTTCTGGCATCCTAGTCAAATATTCTGGCTGTGAGAAAATAGTGCCTCAAAAAAGGTACCCATTAAATATTTCAAGAACTGCTGTCACCTCCCTCTTTTCTTTGATACATTTTAGAGATGTGTTTTTTGAGTTAACTATACTGATGCTGGCAAAAAATTAACTTTGTTCATGATTTCTGACTGAAAATTGGGGATAGTATTCCTGCATGGTGTGTCCTGAATAGATAAGAGTTTTACTGAGAATGAAGGCCAAAGACAAATAAGGCTCATTTCTGTGTGCTAACCCAACATCTATATCTAGTATATAGCGCAACAGCTGATTTAGGCCCATCTAGTCTGTCTTTTATGGAAGAAATTTAAAAAAATAAATATTTCCCAGCTACCTTCTACATCTAAGCTGTAATGCTGAGAGTTACAGTGGATAAAGGGTGAACAACCCATTGTCCTTGATCTCATACAGTCCATTGCAGGGACTCAGAATCTAATTCTGAAACCCCTTAATGTCCTAATCTAAAGTGCGGGCAGGTACCAGTGATAACTCTAAATTAGTTTCATAGGACTACTGTAACAAAGTGTCACAAACTGGATGGCTTAAAACAACAGAAATTTGTTCTCTCATGGACTGAAATCAAGATATAGCTTAATGAGTCTCTTCCAGATACCGTGAGGGAGAACCTGTTCCATGCCTCCATCCTCACTTTGGGTGGTTGCCAGCCATCCTTGGGGTTCTGTGGCATGTGGCTACATCACCCTAATCTCTGTCTCTATTGTCCCATGCTGTTCTTCCTGTGTGTCCCTGTATCTTCATATAGTCTTCTTAGAAGTATACCAGTTACTGGATTTAGGACCCATCCTAATGCAGTATGACCTCATTTTGACTTGATTACATCTGTTAAGGCTCTATTTCCAAATGAGGTCACCTCCAAAGTATGAGGGTTAGGATTTTAACATATCTTTTTAGGGAATGCAATTAAACCCACAACACCCTTGAAAAGTATCTTAAGACATCAAGTGTTTTATTCTACGAGAGTTTAGGCAACCACCAAGGAAAACCACAGGGCATTATGGATGTGAAAGTCCTTAAAAGTTGAAAACACGGGTGGCTGCCGTAGCTCAGCAGGCAGAGCTCCGACCTACCATGCTGGAGGTCTGGAGTTCGATCCCTGGTGCCTCCTGCCCATATGCAAATTAAAAAAAAAAAAAAAAGTTGAAAGCACTACAGAGAAAAGTTCTTGATGTAAAAACAAGGTGTGATGGAATTTCCATTATATTTTTGGGGCAGAAAACCCTAGAAACTCTGACGGGCACCACCTAACACCTATATTCACATGGTAAATCCTTGGAGCAGACATAGCTTCTCAACACTGAAGACCATTGTCCCTGGTGAATGCCAGTTTGCACTCAGCTTGAAAAGACTTGGATGACGACCACAAGAAGGGATAGCACTTTAAGCCTTCATTTAGGCCACCGACTCTCATAGATTTACAAAGTTGCTCTGCTTTCCAGCCGCATCTTTTTTTTTGATAAACTACAAGGACTACATAGTTTTCCTTCTCATTTTTCTTCTTATCAAAGTAGCAAGATATTTTCCTTGAAGAAACATTACCAACAGAGCTAACATAAGACTTAGACAGTCTCTTGCTTATGAAATTAATTTGGCATTATTTTTGAGGTGCACAACATCTTGGCAACTGCTTTGGTTTAAAACGCTATGTGATTTGGGAAAAGCACGTTTCAGAATGTTTAATTCAGCGATACAAAAGGCACTAATGAAATATGCATGTATGAATTTTATATCATATTAGTTCGCTCTTTCTTGAAATCTGAATAAAAGCCAAACATCTGGATTACGTTTGAAAAGCCTGAATTTCCAATTTTCAGAGAGATTCAATCTATTTTGACACTGCACACTTAGCCTTAACGTTTACAGCATGCTATTAACATTACTTGCAATTGTAAAAAAAAAAAAAAAAAAGTTCAGATTTAAACAAACTCGGTGCCTCCTAATGCTAAAAATATATCTATATTTGAAATGGCTGCTGCTGCACAACCATACACATGCATGGTTTAGACTTCATCAGCATTTCCATTATAAATACTTGCATTGAACAGGCCTATAATTCAGCAATAAAGATATGGAGTAAGTTTTGATATATAAATTCTCCTACAGTGTTATATTAAAACAACAAACAGCAGTTCACGTACCACTTCATTTGAGAGACTGTTCATTGGCTCCATCTTTTCTGAAGGCTTCAACTATTCAGTGGTCCATGATGGACCAACAAAAAAGACTTAGGCCTCATCTTTTGAGAGTTTATTCTTCAAATTTTGTACACAAACAACTAGATTTCTGTTTTTATAGATGGTTTGGGTAGAGTTTGGGGTAAAGAGGTTGGGGGAGCTAGATTAAAGGTAAGTGAATTTTTATGATCATGGTTTAGGGAAATAAGTATGGTTACCAATGCTTCATCACATTTCATTGTAATAGTTTATTTAGGACATGGCTGGGCAATTGAGTTTTAGGAGGCGAAGTAAGAAGATGCGATCAAAGGAGAGAAAAATGTGACATTGTATTTGAAGTTTGCATAATAGTAAGCTTTCAGTGGACTTTAACTTACTA
>PVIY010049384.1:0-16761 GCA_004026745.1 Myrmecophaga tridactyla | reverse complement strand
CTCCAAAATATTTCCTCTTTTATAGGACTTCAGAAACTAATCAAGACCCACTCAAATGGGTGGAGACATGTCATCCCCTAATCCAGTTTAACAACCATTCTTAACTAAATCACATCAACCAGGGAGATGATCTCATTACAGTTTCAAATATACAGTATTGAATAGAGATTATTCTACCTTTATGAAATGGGATTTATATTAAAACATGGCTTTTCTTGGGGGGCATACTTCCTTTCAAACCAGCACAGATGTAGACATATCAAATTGTACACTTTAAACATGAACTTATCAAATTGTACACTTTAAACATGAGAAATTTACTATATGTCAATTACACAATAAAGCTCTATTTTAAGAAAAATGTCAGATAGAGGGCTTACACCATTTCTATTGGAAAAAAAAAGATTTTTTTTTTTAGCTATTTGGGGCAAACTGCCCTTCCAAATAAATTTGGTTATTTCTTTTTCTGTTTTTGCAAAGTAAATTGTTGTGATTTTAATTGGTATTGCACTATCTATAAATAAATTAGAGCAAAATCGGCATCTGTGCTGGTTTGAAAGGATTATATACGCTAGAAAAAACCATGTTTTAATCCTGATCCATCTTGTGGAGAAGGCCTTTTCTTTTAATCCCTATTCAATATTGTAGGTTGTAAACTTGATCAGATCATCTCTACAGAGATGTGGCTCCACCCATTCGAGGTGGGTCTTGATTAGTTTACTGGAATCATTTAAAAGAGGAAGCATTTTGGAAGAAAACTAGAGCTACAAGAACCATTGAGAGCCCACACAACCAGAGACCTTTGGAGATGACGAAGGAAATCGCCTCCAGGGGAGCTTCATGAAACAAGAAGCCTGGAGAGAAAGCTAGCAGATGTGGCCATGTTTGCCATGTAACTTTCCAGATGAGAGAGAAAGCCTGAACATCATCAGCCTTCTTGAACCAAGGTATCGCCCTCTGGATGCCTTAGATTGGACATTTCTATAGCCTTGCTTTAATCTGGACATTTTTCACAGCCTTAGAACTGTAAACTTGTAACTTAATAAATACACCTTTTAAAAGACCATGTTTCTGTTATATTGCATTCTGGCAGCTAGCAAACAAGAATAGCATCTTAAGTCTATTTAGTCTTCCAATTCATAAACACGGTATGCCCTTCCATTTATTTAAGTCTTCTATGATTTCTTTTAGCAACTTCTTGTAGTTTTCTATGTATATGTCTTTTATATCCTTAGTTAAATTTATCCCTGAATATTTTGTTCTTTTGGTTGCTACTGTAAATGGAATTTTTTTCTTGATTTCCTCCTGAGATTGCTCATCACTAGTATATAGAAATACTACTGATTTGGAGGCTCTGCTGGTTTGAAAGGATGTATGTCCCCTAGAAAAACCATGTTTTAATCAAAATTCCAATTGGTAATGGTAGAATAATTCCTACTCAATACTGTATGTTTGAATCTGTAATTAGATAATCTCCCTGGAGATGTATCCCAATCAAAAGTGGTTGTTAAGATGGATTAGGGGAGATGTGTCTCCACCCATCTGGGTGGGTCTTGATTAGTTTCTGAAGTCCTATAAAAGAGGAAACATTTTGGAAAATGAGAGATTCTGAGAAAGCAGAACGATATACCCATGAGAAGCAGAGTCCACCAGCCAGAGACCTTTGGAGATGAAGAAGGAAATTGCCTCCCAGGGAGCTTCATGAAACAGGAAGATAGGAGAAGAAGCTAGCAGATGATGCCATGTTCGCCATGTGCCCTTCCAGATGAGAAAGGAACCCTGCCCGTGTTCACCATATGCCTTTCCAGGTGAGAGAGAAACTCTGACTGTGTTTGCCATGTGCCTTCTCACTTGAGAAAGAAACCTGAACTTCATCGGCCTTCTTGAATCAAGGTATCTTTCTCTGGATGCCTTAGATTGGACACAGACTTGCTTTAATGGGGACATTTTCTCGGCCTTAGAACTGTAAACTTGTAACTTATTAAACTTCCCTTTTAAAAAGTCATTCCATTTCTTGTATATTGCATTCTGGCAGCTAGCAAACTAGAACAGAGGCATTGATCTTATACCCTGTCACTTTGCTGTACTCATTTATTAGCTCTATATTTTCTAGAACTTTCAATACATAATAGTATCTTGTCATCTGCAAACAGAGTTATACTTCTTCCTTTCCAATTTGGATACCTTTTATTTCTTTTTCTTGTCTAATTGCTCTGGCTAGAACTTCCAGGACAATGTTGAATGACAATTGTAACAGTAGGCATCCTTGTCTTGTTCCTGATCTTAGAGAGAAACTTGCAGTCTTTCCCCACTGAGGATGATGTTAGCTATGGGTTTTTCATATATCCCCTTTATCATGTTGAGGAAGTTCCCTTCAGTTACTATCCTTTGAGGTGTTTTTATTAAGAAAGAATGTTGAATTTTGTCAGATGCCTTTTCTGTATCAACTGAAAGGATCATGTGGTTTTACATTTTCATTTGCTGATAGGTATATTGCATTAATTGATTTTCTTATGTTGCTTACCTGGAATAAAACCCATTTGGTCATGGTGTATAATTCTTTCAACGTGCTGCTGGATTCGATTTGCAAGTATTTTGTTGAGGATTTTATATCTATATTCATTGAGGAAACTGGTTTGTAATTATCTTTTCTCAGAGTATTTATGTCTGGCTTTGGTGTTAAGGTGATGCTGGCTTCATAGAATGAGGCAAGTATCCTTCCCTCTTCTTCAATTTTTTTGAAGAGTTTGAGCAGGATTGTTACTAATTCTTTCTTGAATACCTGGTAGAATTCACATGTGAAGTCATCTGGTCCTGGACTTTTCTTTTTTGGAAGCTTCTTGATGGCTGATTCATTTCTTTACTTCTGACTGGTTTGTTGAGGTCATTTATTTCTTAAGTCAATGCTGGTTATTCATGTCTTTCTAGGAAGCTGTCCATTTCAACTACACTGTCTAATTTATTAGCATATAGCTGCTCATAGTATCCTCTCATTACATCCTTTATTTATGTGGGAGTCAGTAGTTATGTCTCCTCTTCCATTTCTGATTTTATTTATTTGCGTCCTCTGTGGTTTTTTTTTTTGTCAACCTAGCTAAGTGTCCGTCAATTTTACTGATTTTCTCAAAGAAACACCTTCTGGTTTTGTTCATTTTCTCAATTTCATTTATTTCTGCTCTAATTTCGTTATTTCTTTCCTTTTGTTTGCTTTGGGGTTAGTTTGCTGTTCTTTCTCTAGTTCTTCCAAGTGAACAGTTAATCCCTTGATTTTTGTTCTTTCTTCTTTTTTAATATAAGCATTTAAGGCAATAAATTGTCCTCTAAGCACTGCCTTTGCTGCATCCCATAACTTTTGATATGTTGTATTTTCATTTTCATTTGCCTCGAGATATTTACTGATTTCTCTTTAATTTCTTCCTTGACCCACAAGTTGTTAAAGATTATGTTGTTTCGCCTCCACATATTTGTGAATTTTCTGGTCCTATGCCTGTTATTGATTTCTAACTTCATTCCATAATGATCTGAGAAAGAGTTTTTAATAATTTCACTCTTTCTAAACTTATTGAGACTTGCTTTGTGACCCAGCAAATGGTCTATCCTTAGGAAGATCCATGAGCACTTGAGAAAAATGTGTATCCTGCTACTATGAGGTGTAATGTTCTGTAAATGTCTAAATCTAGTATCATTTATCATATTGTTCAAAATCTGTTTCCTTATTGATCCTCTGTCTAGATGTACAATCCATTGATGAGAGTCGGGAATTGAAACCTCCACCTATTATGGTAGAGGTGTCTACTTCTCCCTTCAGTGTTGTCCATTTTTGCCTCATGTATTTTGGAGCACACTGGCTTGGTGCATAAATATATATGATTGCTATGTCTTCCTGTGAATTGTTCCTTTTATTAATACATAATGGCCTTTTTTGTCTCTTTTGTTTCACACTTGAAGTCTAATTTGTTTGATATTAGTATAGCTACTCCTATTCTTTCCTGATTGTTGTTTGCATGAAATATCTTTTCCCAACTTTTCACTTTCAACCTATTTTTATCCTTGGGTCTAAAGTGAGTCTCCTGTAGACAGCATATAGATGGGTCCTGTTTTTTAATCCATTCTGCCATCTATGTCTTTTGATTGGGGAGTTTAATCCATTAACATTTAATACTATTACTGCAAAGGCAGTACTTTCTTCTACCATTTTATCTTTTGGACTTTATGTCATATCTAATTTTTTTCTCTTTTTATCTTTACTGATAGTCTTCATTTCTGCACTTTTCTCCAGACCTCTCTCTCCTGCCTTTTCCTATCTGCCTGTAGTACTGCTCCCTTTAGGATTTCTTGCAGAGCTGGTCTCTTAATCACAAATCTCTCAGTGACTGTCTGAAAATATTTTAATCTCTCCCTCATTTTTGAAGGACAGTTTTGGCAGGTAAAGAATTCTTAATGGGCAGTTTTTTCTCTTTTAGAATTTTAAATATATCATACCACTGCCTTCTCACCTCCATGGTTTCTGCTGAGAAATCCACACATAGTCTTCTTATTGAGTGTCCCTTGTATGTGATGGATTGCTTTTGCCTTGCTGCTTTCAAAATTCTCTTTGTCTTTGACATTTGATGATCTGATTAGTATCTTGGAGGATATCTATTTGGATCTATTCTGTTTGCAATTCTTGGATCTATAATTTTATATCTTTCATAAGATATGGGAAATTTTCAATGATTGTTTCCTCCATTAGTCTTTCTCCTCCTTTTCCCTTTTCTTCTTTCTGGGACACCCACAACATGTATATTCATGTTCTTCATGTTGTCATTCAATTCTCTGAGACTCTTCTCATTTTTCCCAATATTTTCTTTTGTGTATCAGATTTCTGATGTAAAGTCCTCTAGTTCACTAATCCTTTTCTGCCTCTTCAAATCTATTGTTGTAAGTTTCCATTGTTTTTTCATCACTTCTATTGTGCCTTTCATTCCTATAAGTTCTGCAATTTGTTTTTCAAACTTTCAAGTTCTTCTTTATGTTCAATGTCTTTTTTTCCTTTGCTTTTTTTTTTTTATAAAAAGACGCATTTATTCAGCATCATGATCAGATTATTACATTTAGCAATCAATAGCATGGGTAAAAAATATATATATGCATTAAAACCCTTTGTTGTAATGCTTTACACTTTCCACAGAACAGAAACAAAAATAACTTGTTATATAATTAGTCACAAATACAGTCCTCATGTTTTTTTTTTCTCATGCACATGAGTATTGTCTAAAACATGTCTTCATTATAGCAGCTAGGCCCTGCTACTACTGTGCTTGGCTGAGTTCACAAATCTGTTGTAACCTGTAGCTTCTCTGTCATTTATCTGACTCCCCTCTCCTACTAAGCTTTGTTTCCTGGTACTAAAACCTTCTGCCACTGCTGTAGCTACTGCTGGAGCTGGAACCACCATAGCCAACTTCATTTCATGGTTTGGCAAAGTATTGGCCTCTATCACCATAAGTCCAGAACTTCTCCCTCCAGAGTTTCTTCCCTTCATTGGTCCAAAATTTGAAGACTGATTGTTGTAATTGCCAAAATCAATGTAGCTTCAGCGACCTCCAAAATTGGTTCCCTCATTACCAAATCCATTATTGCCCTCCCCACTGCCACCATATCCACCACCACTGTGGCTACCACTAAAGCTACCATGACCACGACCAAAGTCGTCATTCCCACCAAAACCACCCCCACGACCACCATCAAAGTCTCCAGAACCACTCTGACCTCTTTGGCTGGATGAAGGACTGGCCATCTCTTGCTTTGACAGGGCTTTCCTTACTTCAAAGTTGTGGCCATTCACAAATGGTATTTCTGAATGACAATCTTATCCACAGAGTCATGGTCATGAAAGGTTACAAAAGCAAAGCTTCTCTTGTTGTCACTGCCTCAGACAGTCATGATTTCAATCACTTCAATCTTCCCTTATTCCTCAAAATAACCTCTTAGGTGATGATCTTCAGTATCTTTTTTCTTTTTTTTTTTGCATGAGCAAGCATCAGGAATCAAACCTGGGTCTCCAGCATGGCAGGTGAGAACTCTGCCTGCTGAGCCACCGTGGCCAACCCTATTGTCTTCTTTAATGCCACGAACAAAATCTTTCTCAAAGTTAAGTAGGCACCTGGTCTTTGAGAGTATTCTCTTGGGACAGCCTTCTTTGGTTCCACAACTCTTTCATCCATTTTATACGGCCTTGCATTCATGGCTGCATACACCTCCTCCACAGTGGCATAGGTAACAAACCCAAGGGTTCTGGAGGATTTGGTGTTTGGATCTCTTATTACCACACAGTCTGTGAATGTTCCCCACTGCTCATAATGGCTCCTCACACTCTGATCGGCTGTTTCAAAGCTTAATCCTCTGATGAAGAGCTTCTGCAGCTGTTCAGTCTCTTTAGGAGACTCTGACTTGGACATAATAGCAGTGGGAGGAAAGATGTCAACAATGTTTCCTGTCATGGTCAGGTTCATGTGTCAACTTGGCCAAGTGGTAGTACCTGTTTGTCTGGTTGGGCAAGTGCTGGCCTGTCTGTTGCTATGAGGACATTTCATAGAATTAAATCATGAGCATGTCAACTGCATCCACAGCTGACTCCATTTGTAATCAGCCAAGGGGAGTGTCTTCTGCAGTGAGTGATGCTTAATCTAATCACTGGAAACCTTTTAAGAAGGATTCAGAAAAGAAAGGCTCTCTTCCTGCTTTGGCCAGCAAGTCTCTCCTGTGGAGTTCGTCCAGACCCTCCGTCAGAATCATCAGCTTCACAGCCTGCCCTACAGACTTTGGACTCTACATTCCCGCGTGAGACACTTTTATACATTTTATATTTATGAATATTTCCTGTTGATTCCGTTTCTCTAGAGACCCCTAATACCACTTGATACCAAGAGTGGTTCTTAAGAAACAAAATCTTAAAAATGGTTTTTATGAATAGTTTTCTACTCTGACTGGACTCAAAGGCACTAAGGACTCTGATTCTCATAATCAGAATGACACTCCCAATCCATGGAGTGAGTTGGCAAAACACATAGTCAAAATATCACCATTCGATTCTCCTAATGCTTCACTTGTATGAAGCCAGGCTCTGGGGGATAATGTTTTTGACACCTTTACAGTTTTGTGGAAATAGGAGGTATAGAGATGTTGGCTAGTTGTTGTTAGACTGGATACGTTAATGACTGAAGGGATGGGCTAAAGGCTTCAAATGAGAAGCTTAAGTGCTGTCTGACAGATGTAGACGTTTCTATGAGTGTACTGAAGGAAAATCTTATTTCCTGTAGCCATAGACTTGAGATCTCTGAAAATCAGACTCAGAATCTTATTGTTAGAGTAGCAACTTTACAAAGTAAACTGAAATCTCAATGTTGCATAGTGTCTGCCATTAAAGTGAGGGCATTGATTAGACAGGAGTGGAACCCTTGGGTTGGCGATATGTGGATTGATAATGATGTCGGTGGAGAGGTTGAAACCGTAGGTCATGCTGAGTCTTCTCTAGATAACCCTGTAATAGTCTGCCCTGATGACACAGCCGCCCCACCTCCAGCCTACCTTGAGGAGTTGGCCACCCAACCTCCACCTGAAGGGATTAGCCCTAGAGTGATTAATCCTGTTTCACCAGATGAAATTGCAAATGAATGCCCTGAAGAAAATGGCTTGGAAGATATTTCTAATTCTTTTCATGACCTACCCCCACCACCCCTCATTTCCTCCAGACCTATAACTAGACTAAAGTCCCAACAGGCCCCTAAAGGTGAGGCACAAAGTATCACACATGAGGAGGCACGTTGTACTCCAAAAGAACTGTGTGAGTTTGGGGCGGGGGGGGGGGGGGTCAGAAACAGGAACTATAAATCAGGCCCAACCACAAAAGAAACAGGAGCTATAAATCAGGCCCCAACACAACAACAAATCACCAAAACAACTAGGGCAGAAAGTTCCCAAAAGGTAAAATTGACTCAACTTACCAAAAACAATAAAACAAAGGGAAGGAAACGGAAGGAACAGGATGTAGTGTGGCATGAGCTAACAGCATTTTTCTGCTTCTGTGGTCAAGCTTGTTGCTCTCAGCTATGAACTAGGATGTGGTTTTAGCTTTTATAAGCTAACTCTGAGAATCTATCAGGGCTGCTCTCTGAATCTCATCTCAGAGGTTTCTGAGGTAGTCATCGGCCGGCTAATAAAGATTCCCGATTGACCTGCAATTTAACTTGTGTGGTCTCTCTTTCGGTGTGCCACACAACATTTGGAGGCCGCAGTGAAATCTCCCCTAACGGGACACCTGGTGACCACAGGTCCTGGGAATTGCCCCGGGAACCTGGGTCCAGCCTAGGGAAAGGCCTCGGAGAGACATTTCTCCGCCCCAGGCAAGGACCAGGGACCGGGCCAGTGCCACAGGACCCTCCAAATTGTACAAACATCTGGTGGAGTCATCTGTTTCTGGAAATCTCACCGGTGAGTATAGGTTTGTTACTGGATCCAGTTGGGGACCTCTGGAAGGCTGGATGCAGCACTACTTCCAAGGTCAGGTCCCGCAGCAAGACGTTGCCCGGGGCTTCTGGTTAGAAATCATTTAAAGAAAGCGTTTTTGTGTGTCTTGGTTTAGTCTGTCCCTTCTCTAAAGTGTTGGTCTTGTCGCATTCTGTGTTGTCCTTGTTGTTGTTGCTATGGGTCAATCAAGTTCGTCTATCTGTACTCCCCTCCAATGTTTTTTATAAAATTTTCAGGAATTTCAGCGGAAGGCCAGAGACTACAGAGCCCCTGTAAATGCCTCTGATTTGAAAAAATTCTGCTCATGAGAATGGCCAACTTTTGGTTTTGGGTGGCCTCCAGAGGGAACCATAGACCTGCCTATTGCTTATAAAGTCCAAAGGGTAATTTTTGGTAGTCCAGGCCACTCTGACCAAATCCCCTATATTTTAATTTGGATTGAAATTTTAACAGAAAAACCCAAGTGGTTACAGTCTTGCCTGGGGCCCCAAAAAGAAAGACTCCCCAGAGCCAAAACGGCCCTCCTAATAAAAACTTCGCAAAAGGAAAAGACCAGTGGAATCCCAATATTAACAGAGCCATCGGAGGACCCTCTCTTGATGGATCCTCCCCCATATCCAACAGCCCCTCCGCCCCATCTGAGACCAGTGGGGGCAGACAGCCAAGAGATGGCAGTTAGTCCCTCTAGTAGCTGGGAGGTGACCTTCAGCCCACCGCATACCAGAAGTGGCTCTGCTTACCACCCTTATTCTGGTTCACAATCACCGGATTCTTCCGGAGCTTCAATATTACCGTTAAGACAAGCTGGCCCTGCCCTGGGGGACGACCGCTTGCCTTTCATGGTCTATGTCCCCTTTTCCTCCAGTGACCTGTATAAATGGAAAAACCAGAATCCCTCTTTCTCTGTAAAGCTCCAAGGGCTCATCTCTCTTGGAGACTGTCTTTTTTACCCCCCAGTGCACCTGGGATGACTGCCAACAACTCCTCCAGGTCCTTTTCACCTCCAAGGAACAAACCGAGTGAGGAGAGAAGCAAGGAAGTTAATTCTTGGACCTGATGGATACCTGACCTCTGAACCAACCCGACTAGAGGCTGTGTTCCCCTCCACCCATCCTGGATGGGACCCCAACACTGATAGAGGTAAGGAGGCTCTCGATCAGTATCGCCAGATTCTGCTCCAGGGAATATGAGCGGCGGCCAAGAAACCGGCCAACTTGTCTCGGGTAAGCGAAACCATACAAAAGCCGGATGAATCTCTGGCCACTTTCCTTGTGCCCCTCCTTGAGGCATACCACTTGTACACCCCTATAGATCTAGAGGTGACTGAAAATAGGTGGGCCGTAAATATAGCATTTGTCACCCAGTCTGCCCCAGATATAAGAAAAAAATTACAGAAATTAGAAGGATTTGAGGGTGAAGTGCTGTCTGAACTGGTAGAGATTGCCCAAAGAATTTTTAATAACAGAGACGACCCCAGGACCATGCAGTCCAAAAAAATAGCCAAAATTTTGGTATCTGCAATGGCTGAACAGGAGAAACAAAAGGGTAGATGGGGGACTGTTGAAAGAAGGAAGGGGGACCAAGGAAAAAGGTTGGGCCTCGGTGCAAATCAATGCGCCTACTGCAAAGAGACAGGACATTGGAAAAATGAATGCCCTAAAAGAGGACTAAAAGGACTGAAACTGGCCCCCGTCCTAGTTGAAGAGGCAGATTGATGGGGCCGGGGCTCCATTCCATTGAGCCCCCAGGAGCCCAAGGTCACATTAGAAATTGGGGGCAAGCCTATAAAATTTCTTGTGAATACTGGGGCAACCTTCTCCATCCTCCAGCAAGCAGAAGGGCCCATATCTGAAAAAAAAAAATCCCCATACAGGGAGCAATAGGGAAAACAAAGTCCTATCCATGGACAGAGACTAGGATCACTAACCTTGGGGAAGGGACTGTCACCCACTCATTTCTTGTAATGCCAGAGTGTCCATACCCCCTCTTGGGAAGAGATCTCTAGAAATTACAAGCCACCATCTCTTTCAAAAACAATTCGGCTGAGCTCTCTTTCAATACAAAACCCCTCAGCAATCCTCCTCACTTGTCTCTTATCAGAAGAGTATTTACTTACTACAGAGGTGGCGCTGCTGGCCCCAAGCCCATATTTGTGGGAATTCAAAGAAAAAAATACCAGGAGTATAGGCAGAAACTAACCTACCAGGATTAGCCGCCCACAGGCCCTTCATTGTTATCTAGCTAACTAGCACTGCTACCCCAATCAGGGTCCGACAATACCCAATAAGATTTAAGGCTAAGAAAGGCATTGCAGTCCATATTAAAAGGCTCCTGGAGGCAGGTATTCTAGCCCCCTGCCATTCGGCCTGGAGGCCTGGAACACACCCCTTCTCCCAGTCCAAAAACCCGGGACTGATGATTTCCGGCCAGTGCAAGATCTCCGAGAAGTAAATAAAAGAATTGAAACCATCCACCCTACCGTGCCTAATCCATATACGCTCTTGAGCCTGTTACCTCCCAGCCAGCAGGTCTACACCGTTTTGGACTTAAAGGATGCCTTCTTTTCGCTTCCCCTGGCTGCGGCAAGTCAACCCATCTTTGTTTTTGAATGGACTGACCCAGAAGGGGTGTTCTCTGGACAACTAACCTGGACTCGGTTGCCACAGTGTTTCAAAAATTCCCCCACCCTGTTCGATGAAGCCTTAAGTCAGGATCTGGCTCGTTATAGACAAAAGCATCCACAGATAACTCTCTTACAATATGTAGAAGACCTCCTACTGGCAGCTAGTAATCTGTCAGATTGTAAAAAGGCAACCGAAAACTTGTTACAGGAATTAGCTCAGCTGGGCTATTGGGTCTCAGCCAAAAAGGCCCAACTCTGCACTAGTTTAGCGACATACTTAGGGTATGGATTAGAAGGGGGGAAAAGAGCCCTATTTTCTAATCGGATTGAAGGTATCCTGAAAATACCACAACCAAAAACAAAAAGGCAGGTGCAGGAGTTCTTTGGAGCAGTTGGATATTGCTGGCTCTGGATTCCCAGGTTTGCAGAAATAGTCAAACCCCTGTACATTAGCACAGGGGGAAAGGAAGAAGCTGTAACCTGGACTGAGACTGAGCACAAAGCTTTCAAAACGCTAAAACAAGCGCTTGTGAGCGCTTCCGCTGTAACCTTGCCAGGTCTGTCCAAACCTTTTTCAGCTACACGTTGCTGAAACCTGAGGAATAGCAAAAGGAGTCCTCACTTAGACACTAGGACCGTGGAAAAGGCTGGTTGCCTACCTATCTAAAAGACTAGACCATGTGGCGGCCAGGTGGCCAAGCTGCCTCCAAGCCATTGCGGCCACAGCCATTTTAGTGAAAGAAGCATCTAAATTAACTCTGGGACAGGACTTACACATAGTGGCCCCACATTCAGTAGAAACATTACTAAGGAGCCCGCCCAAAAGGTGGTTCTCAAATGCCCGGATAACCCAATATTAGGTACTACTACTGGATCCCCCAAGAATCCACTTCTTAAAAACGGCGGCTCTTAACCCCGCCACCTTGCTTCCGGATGATGACCTGTCCGAGCCCATTCATGACTGTAGTGAGATTTTGGAATCTCTCACGAACCTGAGAGCTGATCTCACTGACAACCCCTGGCCAAATCCTGATGAAGAATCATATACAGACGGAAGCAGTTACGTCTTGGAGGGCATCAGGTATGCCGGGGAAGCAGTGGTAACTGTGGACCAGGTCATCTGGGCTCAGGCTCTAGGACATGGGACTCTGGCCCAGAAGGCTCAACTAATAGCTCTGACCCAAGCCCTAAGGTGAGGAAAGGGGAAGGTTGTTAACATCTACACGGACAGCAGGTACGTCTTCGCAACTGCACATGTCCATGGGGCGCTATATCAGGAACGGGGCCTTTTGACATCAGGAAGAAAGGAAATAAACAATGTACCAGAAATACTTGCCTTGCTAGAGGCTATCTGGTTGCCAAAAAGGGCAAGTGTTATACATTGCAAAGGACATCAGACTGTTGAAACTCGAATTGCTAGAGGAAATGCCCTGGCTGACAAAATGGCAAAAGAGGTTGCCCAAAAACCAGTGGGGACATTGCAGATACTTCCTGTTCTGCCAGGGCAAGTATTGCCGAGCCCTCCAAAATATACCAGGGAAGAGATTAGACTGGGCAAGACCCTGGGCACTAAAACAGATCCAGATGGTTGGAAAATTCTCCCAGATGGGAGAATCCTAGTGCCGGAGCAGCTGGGGAAAAATTTAGTTACCCAGGTTGACCAAAGTACACACCTGGGCAATATGAAACTAACTGAACTCTTACAGAGAGATTATTACATCCCCCAATTGCAGCAACAAGCCCAGAAGGTGTCATCCAGATATCACATCTGTGCCCAGGTAAACTCCGGCCGAGGGAAAGAAATACCTCAAGGAACCAGGCTGAGGGGACAAGCCCAGGAGACCAATGGGAAGTAGACTTCACAGAAATATTACCTGGCCTATATGGATACAAATACCTGTTACTCTTCATTGACACCTTCTCTGGATGGACTGAGGCATTTCCTACCAGAACCGAGACAGCACAAATAGTAGTAAAAAAACTAGTTTCTGAAATTGTCCCCCAATTTGGCCTCCCGACTGCAATGGGGTCCGACAATGGGGTGGCGTTCATCATCCAGATTACTCAATTATTAGCAAAAGTATTAGATAGCAAATGGAGGTTACATTGTATTTACAGGCCACAGAGTTCAGGGTAGGTTGAGCAAATGAATAGAACAATCAAAGAAACTTTGAATAAACTAAAGCTCAAGACTGGCAAAAACTGGGTGAGTGTCCTTCCATTTGCCCTAAGGACTAGATGTACTCCCTATGTTAAGGGAATTACTCCATATGAAATCATGTTTGAGTGACCACACCCACTAATTCCTAAATTGGGGGAGGAAAAAATAGCTGAATTAAATAACCATTCTCTTCTAAAATCATTACAGGCCTTGCAGTCTGCCACTCAGCAAACTTGGGAGCTGGTAAAGGCTGCCCACCCGGGACCAACAAATTCTGTCCCTAAAAAAAGATTTATTTCAGGAGCAGCCCAGAGACCTAGTCTGGATAAGAAACTTCAGCCAGCCACCTTGGAGGTTCGGTGGACGGGACCCCTGCCAGTGATCCTCTCAACCCTGACGGTAGTAAAAGTTGCGGGAAAACGGCACTGGATTCATCACACCCAGATCAAAAAGGCAGCCCCAGACCAGTCCCCCCAAAAATGGACCATCCAGCAAACTGAAGATCCATTAAAGATAAGACTCTCCAGAAATCCCTCTGGGTCCTCCTGATAACCCTGATGGGGGTCGCGAATAAGAGCCCTCACCAGGTTATGAACTATACCTGGGAACTCACTAGAACAGCAGATGGGATCGTGGTCGCTAAGACCACCACTCCGTCCCAGCCGATTCTCCAATTTGACCTTTCTAGATTGTTTGGGAATCAATGGAACTCTTATCAGGGAAGTCAGAGGATGGGGGGGCATCTCCAGGGTGGGAGGGCCAACTGTTATCCAAAAATATGGGTGTGGCACTCCCTCCCAAGAAAGGAGTTTACAGCATATTGACCATTATGCCTGTCCCGAAGAGGGAAGTCTGGAGTGTCAGGGGGAGGACGAGTACTAATGAGCCAAATGGGGTTGTGAGACACTCGCAAAATGGACTACCCAAGACCCGTTCATAGCCTTAACAAGGGGCCTGACCCCCAACCCCAACAGTTGCACCCAAGGCGCTTGTAATCCAGTTGTTATTACAGTCCATTCTTGGCATACCCAAGTCTGGGACAGTGGAAGAACTTGGGGGTTTAGACTGTATGTCACGGGTTATGACCCCGTTGTCAGTTTCACAATCCAGAGATTTCTTCCCCATATGCCAGAAAACCCCATAGGACCTAATCGGGCTCTCAACCCTGGCATAAAACTGGTACAGCCCCCCAGATCCAGGGCCCCATCTATGGCAGACCCTAGCACAGAGGCTACCCCAAGCCCCCAAATAAACTCCTCTCCACCTCCCAGAAAACCCCTGCTAGACATGTTGAATTCTGTCTTTCAGTTCATAAATCAAACTAATCCATTTATTACTGAAGATTGTCGGCTTTGTCTAAATCCTGAACCCCTTTATTATATTGGGATAGGAGCTAATGTTTCCCTAGGTCTCGCAGAAACTCATATTAGAAACCTCTCAGCACAGGAAGCACAAAACCAGCATCCATGTAAATGGGGACAGGAACCAAAACTCACTCTAGGAGATCTCTAAGGCCAGGGAACCTGTATCTATTCCGAAGATTTTAATTTAGCAAAATCCCCCTACAATAGCTCTTATGGACTCCTTATATCTCTAGGGGACATTTCAACATCAACCCCAGAAGGATGGGACTGCCTCCTTGTAGCCGATAGTACTTGGTTTGCCTGTACATCTGGCATCACCCCCTGTATAACTCCCCCAGCTATGGCCGTTGAGAGGGAGTTCTGTGTTTTAGTTCATATTATCCCCCAAGTATTATTATTCTGGGGAAGGAGGTAGGGAGCATTTAAAAATCACTCACTGAGCTAAGTGAGCTCCAATCTTGGTACCCCTCCTTATTGGGCTGGGCATCACAGGATCAACTGTAATAGGAATTTCAGCCCTCATCACTGGGGACCAAAATTTCAAAACCCTTAGCAAACAAGTTGATCTAGATCTTAGTGAATCAGAAAGCTCCGTTAGTCGATTAGAAAATTCCTTGGATTCACTAGCTGAGGTCGTCCTCCAAAATTGTACGGGTTTAGACCTCCTCCTATTTCTAAAGCAAGGGGGATTATGCATGGCTTTCCGGGAAGCCTGGCTGCTTCTATGCCAACCACTCGGGAATAATCAGAAATAGTCTATCTCTAGTCCGTAGCAGGTTACCAGAGTGGGAAGAACACCGAAAAAGTGAAAGCAACTGGTATGAAAACTTATTTTCCTGGTCCCCATGGTTAACCACACTCTTGTCCGCCGTAGCAGGGCCCCTAATTCTTATATCGGTAGGCCTAATATTTGAACCCTGTGTAGTCAACTGTATAACCTCATCAGTACAAAAAAAGATACAAGCTGTCAAACTATAGTCCTCAGAACCCAATATCACCAGATTTATGATCAAAATGAAGAAACAATGATTTGATTCTCTCTCAAAAAAAAAAAAAAAACAGTGGGGAATGTGGGGGGTCAGAAACAGGAACTACAAATCAGGCCCAACCAAAACAGAAACAAGAGCTATAAATCAGACCCCACCACGACAAGTCCCCAAAACAACTAGGGCGGAAAGTTCCAAAAGCTAAAACTGACTCAACTTACCAAAAACAATAAAACAAAGGGAAGGAAATGGAAGGAACAGGATGTAGTTTGGCATGAGCTAACAGCATTTTTCTGCTTCCGTGGTCAAGCTTACTTGCTCTCAGCTATGAACTAGGATGTGGTTTTAGCCTTTATAAGCTAAGTCTGAGAATCTATCGGGGCTGCTCTCTGAATCTCATCTCAGAGGTTTCTGAGGTAGTCATCGGCCGGCTAATAAAGACTCCTGATTGGCTTGCAATTTAAATTGTGTGGTCTCTCTTTTGATGCACCCCACAACAAGTTTTCCAATTTATATAGACAGAAATCAGGGGGATATGTGTGGCAATGGATTTTAAGGGTGTGGGATAATGGTGGGAGGGATATAAGGCTGGATCAGGCTGAATTCATTCATGTGGGCCCACTAAGCAGAGATTCTGCATTCAGTGTTACTAGTAAGGCATTTGCATGTCAGAGACTAGGAGATAAATCCAACAAAAATACAGAGGCCTTCCACCTCAGTGAAATTTCTAGGTGTCCAGTGGTGTGGGGCATGTTGAGATATCCCTTCTAAGGTGAAAGGTAAGTTGCTGCATCTGGCCCCTCCTATGACCGAAAAAGAGGCACAACACCTAGTTGGTCTCATTGGATTTCGGCGACAACATATTCCTCATTTGGGTGTGCTACTCTGGCCCATTTATCGAGTGACCAGAAAAGCTGCTAATTTTTTTTTTAAACTTTTTATTAATTAAAAAACTTAACAAAAGAACATTAATATATCATTCCATTCTACATATACAATCAGTAATTCTTAATATTATCATATAGTTGCATATTCATCATTTTTTAGAACATTTGCATCGATTTAGAGAAAGAAATAAAGACATCAGAAAAAGAAATAAAACAATAATAGAGAAAAAAA